>PVIH01016139.1:0-46832 GCA_004025045.1 Sigmodon hispidus | reverse complement strand
ATCCATTCATTCTGTGGAATGAAGAGCTGTATCCATGGGTCCATTAGTAATGCTGAAAAGGACCTAGAGTTATGCACCTCTACTCATATACCCAGTCATAAGCACAAGACTTGTAGTCAACCAGTTCTTCAGGTTTAAACCATAGATTGATCTCTTTCTCTGCACTTTGCACTGAATCACTGCCGTGAATGATGTTCCTAAAAGAGAAAGCTCATTTGTTACAGTGTTTTAAAGTGCCAGAGTCTGTAATAACAGCAAGAAGCAGGCATGACCTTTGCAATCAAAGGTCCACCTGACAGTGAATGACATTCCCCCCCAAGTATCCCAAAACCAACTCTAGGGCTAAGAATGTTCCTCTAGAAGTGTGAGGCCCTCCACTGAATCAAATACTGTAACAAAGTATTTAAAATTCTTTAGATAGGACTGGAGAGATTGGTCAACAGTTAAGAGCACTTGTTCTTGCAAAGGACCCAGGTTTGAGTCCACATGGTAGCTTATAACCATATAACTCAGTTCCAAAGCATCTCATAGTCTCTTCTGACTTCTGTAGACACAGGGCACACAATCATACATGCAAGCAAAACACTTTAAATGTCTACTGAAAAGAATGCTATAAAAGTGCTCAAATAAAAGATTTCAACTAAAATCTTTCACGTTTCCCTTAAAGAGTATTTATAGCCCAAGATTGCTGTGATTGCCAAAGAAAAGTTTTCCTACATTACTGAGAAATGAAGTGGGCAAGCCTCCAAATCAAGAGCCAGTCCTGTTGTGGGAGAAGGGGCAGGAGGGGGAGACTTGGGGCCAGTCTCAAATTTCCTATGCAAACTTTGAACTTTCTGATCTTCCTGCCTTCACCTCCCAAATGCTGGAATTACAGCATTTGTCACCTTACCTGATTTACATGGGCTAGAAATTGAACCCATGGCCTCCTTTATGCCAGGCAAGTAGTGTACCAGCTAAGCTACAGCCTCAGCCCTCTGCATTGGCTTTTTTTTTTTTTTTTTTTTTTGGGGGGGGGTGTGGAGGGCATGGCAGAAGGGTAGTTTGGTTGGTGGTTTTTTGAGATAGAGTTTCTCTGTGTAGCCTTGGCTGTCCTAGGAACACTCCTTACAGACCACATTGTCCTCAAGAATCTACCTGCTTCTGCCTCCCAAGTGGAAATTAAAGTTGTGCATGGCCATGCCAAGCATGCATTTTCTTAAAAGTGATTTACAAACCAAATCATGCCATTTGTGCTTATTAGTAACAGTCCTTGTACCCTACAAAGTTTGGTTACAAATTATGGCTTAAGGAATCAAAGGGTGAGGTTTCACATTCATACATACAGTATGAAATGTAGTGAGCCTAAAACCTGTTGTTTCTCACATAGGACTATTCAGGTGCAGCTCAAACAGTGTCTCAATTACAATTCTCAGGCAGTCATTCATGAAAGTGTTCAATGACAGTTTCCACCTTATCAGGTTTTCCTAAACTTGGGATATGCCCGAAATGTTGTACACTCCATTTAGAGTTAAAGATGTATTACTTCCCTTCACACACACACATTCACTCACCTGCCAACTTGAATGCAAAAATCCCCTCGAATGGTGCCTGGCTTAGAATCAGCTGGATTGGTCTCCCCCAGCATCGTTCGGCCTGTCTTCACCACACTGAGCCCCTCCCAGACCTAGACAGAAGAAACGACACTGATACATGGCATTTCGGTTAGACAACCCCAACAGAGGGCAAGAACCTATGTGTTGTGTTGTGTTTTGTTTTTTAATTCTCAAAAGTAGAACATAGGAAAAGACTATTCAACTTGAAGATAAAGCATTATACAATCACAAAAAAAGCAAAAAGAGGACAAAGTCTGGGGACTTTAATCAGCAGCAGAGACCTCCTTGGGAAATGAGAGATGACAAGGATTAATCCTAAAGGAGAAAGTACCAGTACTAGTCTAGGAACTGAAAGTCATCTTAAACAATCCCAGTGCCCTTTCCAGGTACTCTACCATAATCTCCAAGGGACATCAAAGACACTGTACCTGTGCAGGACCAGAGAACTTCTTCGTTACAGATTACATGCTTAAAAATACTTTTCTAGGTCTAAGAAATGTTGCAGTCAAAAGTACTTGTCGGGGGCTGGAGAGATGGCTCAGCGGTTAAGAGCACCGTCTGCTCTTCCAGAGGACCCGGGTTCGATTCCCAGCACCCACATGGCAGCTAACAACTGTCTGTAGTTCCAGTTCCAGGCAAACACCAAGGCAAATAAATAAATAAATAATAAATAAATAAAGTTTAAAAAAAAAAAAGTACTTGTCAGACATAGTGCTTCTGTGAAAGCCTACAGAGATTTGCTTAAGGCAAAGCTCTTTTCATTTTCTTTGAGGAGCCCTGGCTATCCTCAAACTCACAGGGATCCCCCTGCTTCTGCCTCCAAATGCTGAGACTAAAGGCAGATACCACACTACCCAGCTGGTTCCTTTTATTTTTAGCTATGTGTGTGTACACACATGCACATATGGTACTGGTGCCTGTGGAAGCCAGAGGTATCAGATCCTTTGAGCTGAAGATATGAGTGATGTGAGCCAGCTTGTGTGGCTGCTGGGAACCTAACTCCAGTCCTTTTCAAGAGTAGCATGAATTTTTAACCACTGAACTCTCCAGCCCAGAATCTTTGAAAACCTGATTTTCTTTCCTTTCCCCTCCCCACCGAGTTAACTGAACTGTCTATCAATAGCCCCAGTACTCAAGAGGAAGACAGTTCTAGATGAGCCTGGGCCATAGTAAAAGCCAATCCCAAAATAGAGGACACAGTAATCTCTCTGATAGTCCCCTCACAAACACTCACCATGGCCACCACTGGCCCCGAGTTCATGTACTTCACCAGCCCAGGAAAGAAAGGACGGTCTTTCAGGTCAATGTAGTGCTGCTTCAGGTGTTCCTCAGAAGCCTGGCAGACAAAGGATCCCATTAAGGAACAGGCTGCATCCCACCCATCATCCTCAGGTGAGGATGGGTCTCCAACATGGCAGGTTCTTAATTCCAGATCTGGTACATTCAAAAGGATCCATCCTATGAATTTGACACCATTATAGCAGGAAAAAGTATTCTGATCATAAAGCTACCCTTGAGCTGGGAATGTAGCTCGGTGGTAGTCAGCTTGCCTAGAATGTGAAAGACTTTGTGTTCAGTCTTCAGCACCAGCTTTGTGGTGGTTTTTGTTTTTTGTTTTTGTTTTTTTAAGATTATGTATGTGGTGATCTGTCTGCATACCAGAAGAGAGCATCAGATCCCATGATAGATGGTTGTGAGCCACCATGTGGTTGCTGGGAATTGAACTCAGGACCTCTGGAAGAGCAACCAGTGCTCTTAATCTCTGAGCCATCTCACCAGCCCTAGCACCAGTTTTTAAAAGGAGGATGGCTCTACAATGAAGTATGTAAGGATAAAGTGCAGGCTTGAAGACCTGAGTCTGAATTCCCAGAGGTAAAGACAAGAGATGTCCTGGAAGCACACTGACCAGCTAGCCTGGAATATGCAGCAGTGAACAAGAGACACAGCATGCACAAGACAAACAGAGCAAGTGTTTGCACAATGAGTTATGCATGATAGCTCATCCCTATGATCCTAGCACTTGGGAGAATCTCAGTGGCAGGGGGAAATCACATGTTCAAAGCCAACCTAAGAGATCTTGACTTTAAAAAGAGTAAGACTGAGACACTTGGGAAGCAGAGGCAGGCAGATCTACAGAGTTCCAGGATAGCCAGGGCTACACAGAAAAACAAGAGGTTTGAGGAAAGATTTAGAAAGTGAAAGGTTGGGAGCTGGAGAGATGGCTCAGTGGTTAAGAGCACCGTCTGCTCTTCCAGAGGACCCGGGTTCAATTCCCAGCACCCACATGGCAGCTAACAACTGTCTGTAGTTCCAGTTTCAGGCAAAAACCAAGGCAAATAAATAAATAAAATAAAGTTGTTTTAAAAAAAAAAAAAAAAAAAAAAAAAAAAAAAGTGAAAGGTTGGCTGAACGTGCCAGATAATAGATCACCTCAGGTTTCACCTCAGCAACTGCTGAGCCATCTCTCCAACCCCAAGAAATCTTTGCTTGTTTTGTTTGGTTTTGAGACAGGCCTCTCTATGGAGCCCTGGTTGGCCTGGAACTTGCTATGTGGACCAAACTAACCTCAAACTCAGAGATCTGCCTGCATCTGCTCCTGAGAGGCTTTCCTGGTTATTTTTAAATACTTAAGTGTATGGGTGTTTTCCCTACATGTGTATCTCTGCATCCTTTGCGTGTCTTATGCCCACTGAGGCCACAAGAGGGTGTCTGATCCCCTTGAGTTTCAGTTGAGCTGCCCCGCGTGATGGAAAT
Organism: Sigmodon hispidus; assembly: GCA_004025045.1. Lineage (NCBI taxonomy): Eukaryota > Metazoa > Chordata > Mammalia > Rodentia > Cricetidae > Sigmodon > Sigmodon hispidus. The sequence continues at coordinate 42,483 of PVIH01016139.1, read as the reverse complement.
TGAACACATCCTCCCAAAGAGTAAAATGCTTTAACCACTGAGCCTTCTCTCCAGGCCCCAAGAACTAAACTCATGCCTTTTGTTAAATTTCAGTAGACATTTATACTTGAAAGTAACCTTTTAACCGAACACTGGAGGCCCATTCTTTTATCCCAGCACCCGGGAAACAGATCTCTGAGTTTGAAGCCAACCTGGTCTACACAGTTTTTCGGGACAGCCAGGCAGAGCTACGTAGAGAAAACAAACCTCAAAAAACAGACGTGGTGGTTGTTGCTATTGTTTTTTAGACTGGGACTCATGGAGCCCAGGCTACCCTTAAACTCCAGGTGTTTGTACAGGGTGACCCTGGATGTCTGAAATCTCTACCTTCCAAATGCTGAGATTACAGTATGTGCCCCTATACCCTACTGTTCACGCAGAGCTGGTGATCCATATATATATGCTAAGCACTATATCAATGAAATACACCTTCAGCTGGTGGCCATCCATATATACAGAAAATAGTTACTACCCAGCTCCAAAGAGGGATGCAGTCTTAACTGCTCCATGATCCCAACGTTTCCGATAAAGCACCAAAATCTTACAAGACCCCACCCACCCATTCCGTACAGTGTGGGCCCCAGGCTGTCTCTCCACTCCTTGCTGCCCCAGGAGAAACACGAGTGGAGGCCCTTTGCAAGGCGGGCGCACAGCGGGAGGGGAGCCAGGCCCGAGTCACGTTACCTCTGCTTTTTTAACCTTCCCAAGGACGTCTGTCCTCAGCCAGGGAAGGGGCCAGTGGGCCACCACCGTCTGTCTGGTGAGGGGCGGAGGTCAAAAGGATTCTCCAGGGAGTGAAATCAGCCAGGAAGCCTGACTCCAACTCCAAAAGGCGACGTGGACAAACCACTGGCGGGAGGGCAAAACGTCCGGGACCTAACAACAGAGGGGTAGAGGCGAGGGGCGCCTTACCCGAAGGAACTTCATGGCCACCAGGCGGAACCCCTTCTGCTCGAAGCGCTTGATGATCTCGCCCACCAGGCCGCGCTGCACACCATCTGGCTTGATGGCAATGAAGGTACGCTCGAGGTTGGCCATGGTCCTGCCTGGGCAAGAAGTGCATTCGATGAGGCTCCGCGGAACCTAGGCGGTTCAGGAGGCCACGTGGGCTACCGCCACAGCTGCGGAGGACACGTGGCTCTCCGGGTACTTCTTCACCACCCGGGAGGCCCAGGAAGGATGGAGTGATATTGGGGTGGAGAGTGTATCCCAATCTTACCGAAAGTTAGCTGGTCTGGCGGAGTCTGCACTGAGCGACTGGAGCAAAAAGCAGAGGGACCACCGACCAGCGCGGGGATAAGGGAAGAGGGCGCAGGGCGGGACGAGGGACGCCACACCCCGGAGGACCCGCTGCCCAACCCAGGACGCTCAGCTGGTCTGGCCAGCCAGTCGTCTCTGTCCCCGCCCAGCGGCCCGCGAGATTGCTCAGAGGCAGGAAGTGATTTGTTCCCCACCCAAGTTCACCTGCTATTTGCCTACTACAAGCTTCTACACCTGGGACCTGCTACTGGTCCTGAATTCTTTATTTATTCCGGCAGACATCTGCATTAACCCTTTGCTGAGACACCAGCACAACTAGCCATTTCAACCTGAGCCACTCCTGCAAGAGTTTACAAAAGTTGACAACCTGCCTGTACTTCAGAGAGAATTCAAGGAAGCCTGGTCAATTTGGTACACAAGAAGCAAGCCAGGTGTGATAGATGACAGATGCCTGTAACGCTAGCATTTGGGAGATGGAGGCAGGAGGGTCAAGAGTTCAAGCACAACCACTGCCACACAGTTCAAAGTAAGTCTGGTCTATGTCTCAAAATATACAAAATGGGGTTTTAGAGAGATGGCTCAGCAGTTAAGAGTACTTGCCGCTCTACTTCAGGTAGCTCACAACTGTAACTCCAGTTTCAGGGGATCTGATGCCTCTCATCTCTGAGGACAAGTACCTACACGAAACACACACACACATCTACACGTAATTTTAAAAATGATAAAAGCTGGCTGTGGTGGCAACTGCCTTCATAGCCTAGTATACAAAGTTTGTTCCAGGACAGCTAGGGCTGTTACACAGAGAAAACTTGCCTAGGAAAAAAAAAAAAAAAAAAAAAAAAAGATATCTTTAAGCAAGGTAGTGATCGCACACACCTTTAATTCTAGCACTTGGGAGGCAAGATCTCTGTGAGTTCAGCCTGTTCTACAGAGAGTTCCAGGACAGCCAAGATTCCACAGAGAAACCTTGCCTTGAAAAACCAAAATAAGCCAATTTTTTTTTAAAAAAAAAAAAAAAGGGCTGGAGAGATGGCTCAGAGGCTCGCAACCATCTATGATGAGATCTGGTACCCTCTTCTGTACACTGTATACATAATAAAATAAGTATTTTTTTAAAAAAAAGAAAAGAAAGAAAAACCAAAATAAGGGGCTGGAAAGATGGCTCAGCGGTTAAGAGCACTGACTGTTCTTCCGGGAGACCTGAGTTCAATTCCCATCATCCACATGGTGGCTCACAACCATCTGTGATGACATCTGGTACTCTCTTTTGTATATTGTATTTATTGTAAATAAATCTTTAAAAAAATTAAAGAAAAACTTAAATAATAAACAAATAAATAAACCTTTGAGAAATATATACATAATAAGGGGCTGGAGACAGTTCCTTTAGTGCTCGCTCAGCATACACAAGGTCATGGGTTTGACCCTTAGCACCACATAAACTGGGTACAGTGGTGCATCCTTGGCTACATTGGAATTAAAGACCAGCTGGAGTACATGAGGATGGGGAGGATTGAAAATTGGGTCCTACGGTAGGCCCAGGTAGATAGCATACACAAGGCCTTCAGACCAATCTCCAGTGTTCCAAACATTCTGTATTCTGAGAAGCCAGGCCAGGTAACTTGGAAACATTCCTCATTTCCTGTCTTCTTTGTAAACCACCAGTACCCTAAAGGTCTCACCCACAATGTCCACATCTGCTTCATTTCTGTGTCCAGATGCACACACAAAAAGATACAATGCCTTGGCCACACTGTGAAACAGCTGCCTCTTCTCCCAGACGGTTTAGAACTTTAGCTAGGGCCTTGAACATCCCAGTAAGAGGTTTAGTCTGTTGCCCACAACACTGAGACTGGCCCAGATGAGTCAAAATGTCTAAACCCTCCTCCAGCTCCATTCCATCACCTCTGGCTAAGCACCTGCTCAGATTGAGCATCTCTTTGCTCTCTGACCACTAAGATGAGCAATTATACTCTGAGTTCCCTCATACAGGCTTTGCACTCAGCACCGCGGCCTACATTTTCTTTCTCCCTCAGATGTCTTGGTTTTTGTTGTCTTGATTCCCAGCCCGCACTATGGTTTGGAATGACTGTAGCCCTCGTTTACTGGAGAGACTGTATGAGCTAATGGGTCCCTGCTTCTCTGAGGGAAGCAGCTCACCCTGCTCTCCTGTTCTCTGGTACAGCAGTGCTCACTACCTAAGACTGGAAACCTCTCTCAGGAGTCAGCTGACCATCGTGGCGCCAGCCCAGCTGATCACCTGTAACTAATCAGGTGGATAACCACCTATCATACTTCACCAGCATCCCAAACCTCAGTTAACAGAGCATCAACCTAGGGACACAGGCAATGACTGGCACCAGCACTTACTTATTCCAGGGCCATGTCCTTCATTCTCAGTCTTAAGCACTCCCATTTGTTGAAAAAAAAAAAAAAAAACCACTATTTACCTGGTTGGTCTGCTGGTTAGTTGTTTAGATAATCTCACTGAATAGTCCTGGCTGGACTACAGTCACAGCCCAAGCCTCTTTAATCCTCTTGCTTCTTCCTCTTTAGAGCTAGGATTACAGGCATGTACCACATTCTGCTTTTGGAGTGACCAAATGTCAAATGTCCTGAGAGTCTGGAAATTTCACTGGACGTTATCTGTTGTGGAATATTACTTTAAGATGTGTTGCATTTGTTTATGCTGTGGAACATTTGTTTAATGATACAAAGATGTGTTGCATTCTTTTATGTGGCATTTGTTTAACTCTGTAAAGCTGTGTGTGGTACTTTGCCTGTCTCAAACACCTGACTGGTCTAATAATAAAGAGCTGAACGGCCAATAGCTCAGCAGGAGAAAGGAGAGGAGGGACTGGAAGGCACAGAATACCAAGGAAGAGAAATGTGGGAGCAGATCTAGGGGAGGAGGAGGGGCCAGCCACACTTCAAGATGTGGAGTAGGAAGTAGAGAAAGGTATACATAAATAAAGGGGAAGCCAGAGGCAAAAGACAGCTGGGATAACTTAAGGAAAGCTGGCAGGAAACAAGCCAAGCAAGGTAGGACTCCGTGTAATTTATTTGGGAACTGAGTGGTGGGCCCCCCAAGAGCCAAAGTGAAAACAATCAACTACAGTATCTGTCCAATGGAGTCATTTACCCCTTAGATCACATACTCCCACCCCTGACAGCATTCACCACCTCTTCATATAACACCAGCGGATGGTCCCAGGCCTACAGAAGACACAGCCTGTCTTATTTGAGGGTAGCTACATCTCACAATTACCTCTTTCATTTTGGTTTTTCAAGACAGGATTTTTCTATGTAGCTCTGGTTGTTCTGGAACTCATGCAGGTCAGACTGGGCTCGAACTCACGGAGATACACCTGCCTCTGCCACCCAAGAGGTACTAAAGGCCTGTGCTACAATTCCGCATTTCTTCCAAGAGCTTCTCAAACAAGATAGGCATCTTTTATTTTTCACTTTTTGTTTCATGATAAGTTCTTGTATAGCCCAGGCTGGCCTCAGACTGTAAAGCTGAGGATGACTTTGAACCTATCTGGTCCTATCTCCTAAATGCTGGGATTACAGTGTCACCATGCCCAGTTAGGTAGTAATGGACAGAACTCAAGTCAGGTTAGCACTCTCTACTAAGCTATATCTCCAGTCTGGGTGTGGGGTGGGGTTCCTGTCTTGATGTTTTTCTGGGTCTCACTATGTAGACTAGGAAGAATGTGAACTCAGAGATCAGATCCAAGTGTCTGCCACCTGGAGTACTGGGATTAGAAAGCCTGCTCCACCACACTCAGCTCTTGCCTCTGTTCCTGAGTGTTGGGATTACAGAGCCGAGACAACACGGTGAGTTGGCATCCTTATTTCTGATGAACAATCTGTTCCCACACAGTTTTAACAACCTCATGCATCTTCCACAGACATTGCTGATTGGCTCACTGCCAAGAGTAAATAGGGATGCAGGGGATGAGAAGAAAGATAAGCAAAGAAGTGCCTGTGTATCTCAGGGTGGTGGTCTCTATGTATATGTGAGGCCAATGTAGGTAATTTGCATGCTATTTACATTTATGTAATAGTTATGAGGAACCCTGAGGAAGGAAGGCATGCAAAGTAACACACAGCAATACAAAGTAACTGGCAGACCAGATACTGGAGAAGAAACACTTTAATTTACCAGTGGCACTTAACACAGCACAGGGAGTCACAGCTCCCAGAGGTTCCTTCCAGGGCAAAGGAAGTTCCAGAAATCAGAGTTGCTGGTCCCTTGCCTGTGAGAACAGGGTAAGTAGAGGGGAAAGCGGGTGCTCTCCCGTCACTCATAGATCCAGTTCTGTGCGCAGCTCTTGTAATCCACCAGCTCCTCAGGCTGGAACCACAAGCCGATCTCCTTCTCCGCACTCTCCACAGAATCACTGCCGTGAATGATGTTCCTGGGTGGGGAGACACAACACCATTACCAAACCAGAAAGAGGAACAAGGCCACAGTCCCTGCATTCCCACTGCTGAGAGCTAAAAGCCATGGCAGCAGAAAAGCCACAGTCCCTAGTACTTCCGGACACAGCCAAAGAAAACCATCAAAAGAATGACTTCCTATGAGCGGCCCTCCCACAGGAACACTGACACAGAAATCCAGAAGCCTTTCGGAAAGGCTCTCACCAGCTCTACATTCAAGAAAGGCATAAGCAATGGGATGAGGACATGCAAACCCAAGGGACCCAAGTCAGCCTCTACATTCAGAGGCAGGGAGACAAAACTCCCATTTAAAAATGATCTGACTGGGAATTGAACTCAGCAACCTCTGGAAGAACAGACAGTACTCTTAACCTGAGCCATCTCTCCAGCCCTCTGAGCCATGTCACCAGCCCTCAGGCACAATTTATCCGTATGTACACTGCTTTGTTTGGCTCCTTATACTGAAAGGAAAGGATAAAAGCAGATCTAGCCGTGAAGCAGAAGATGAAAACTGGGAAAAAGATTTTACCCAAAAAGAGTGTGGGGAAGCAGGGAAAAAGACATGGAATTGGATGGACCTGTATTACCTTCTTAGGGCTTCTACCACAAGTCACCTCGGCAATTGTGGCTAACTCTGGATTTGAAATACATATATTTAAAATGCCAAGAAATATCAATAAATTCTCATTTTTTTGCAATAAAGCAGAGATTAATAGGGAAAAAAAAAAAATGATCTGAGCCAGGCAGTGGTGGCCCGTGCCTTTGATTCCAGCACTCGGAGGAAGAGACAAGAGGATCTCTGAATTCAAGGACAGCCAGGATTACACAGAGAAACCCTGTCTCAGAGAGAGAGTATCAGGAACTCAAGAATAGCAATTTTGAGGCCAGCTAGCATACTTGAGACATTGTCTCAAACAACTAAACTTGCCAGTGATGACACATGCTTTTAATCCAGCACTTGGGAGCAGAGGCAGGCAGATCTGAGTTAGAGGCCAACCTGGTCTACAGAGTGAGTTCCAGGACACCCAGGGCTACACACTGAAACCCTGTCTTGAAAAAAAAAAAAAAAAAAACAAAAAAAAAAAAACCATAAACTAAACTAAAAAGCAGAGGAAATGGCTCAGTGGTTAAAAGCACTGGCTAGTCCTCCAGAGGACCTGGGTTCAGTTCCCACCATGCACATGGGGGAACTCCAGTTGTGGGTGATTTAATGCTCTCTTCTAGCCTCCTCAGGCACCAAGAAATGCAAGCAGTACACAAACATACAGGCAGAAAAACTACCCATATACATAAAGAAAAAGTAAAATTGAACTTTGAAAGCTAAAATAAAATAAACAGGGGACTGGAGAGATGGCTCATCTGCTCTCCCAGAGGACGGAGCTCAATTCTCAGCAACAACACAGTGGCTCACAGTGAGATCTAGTGGGCAGGCATACATGTAGGCAGAACACTGTATACATAATAAATAAATCTTTAAAATAAATAATAAAATAAATTGACCTACAGATGGTATCATGACCATTTCTAGCCTCAAAGGCTCAAATTTTGTGGCAACTAAGTTGGATTTTGGAGAAGGCTGAAAAACAGCAATTCTTACCTGCCAACTTGAATGCAAAAGTCTCCTCGAATGGTCCCAGGTTTAGAGTCTGCAGGGTTGGTCTCTCCAAGCATCACCCGGCCCGTCTTCACAACATTCAGCCCCTCCCAGACCTCCAAGAGAAGACAAGAGAATTCACAGTCAAGGAAGAAAAGCACTCTCAGAAAAAAAAAAAAAAACAACACAAAAAACACACCTGGCATCTGGTGATTCAAAACAAAAGGAAGAAGCTCCAGAATAGGGCCCTGTCATGCACTAGACAGAAAGAATGCCTACTTTTCCAGAACTAGGTATGCTGGTCACCCTGCCTCTCATCCTCCCCATTCACATGGCAGCCAGTGGCCTTTTTAAATGCTGAAGATTGCGACTGAGGTAAGACCACAACTCCAGAGGCAGAGGCAGGTGGATCTCTGTAAAGCCAGCCTGGTCTACATAGGGACTTCTAGGATATAGGCAGGTCTATATAGAAAGACTCTGTTAGAGACCCCAAGATGCTGGGGATGCCAAAGTCATAGGCTACATAGCCAAAGAAAGCTGCATAAGAGGTGTGGAACTCCTCAAGAGGTAAAAGTGTATTATAGTCAATAAAACTGAAAGGATTTGGAGATCTGAAAATGCTTTCACATCAGACGTGGAGATGCAGAGTCTGGAGTTTGTTCTGGGTTTTGGCCTTGCTCTGGTCCAGTATTTTCTCACTATGCTCCCTTTCCTCTCCTCTAGAACGGTAATGTATCCTGTGTCATTCTATGCTGGAAGTATGTGGTCTGTTTTCTTATTTTGATTGTATAGAGGGTTACAGTTAAGAGATTGCCATGAAGGGGACTGGAGAGATGGCTCAGTGGTTAATAGCACCAGCTGATCTTCCAGAGGACCTGGGTTCCAGTCCCAACACCCACATAGCAGCTCCCAACTGTCCATAACTACAGTTCCAGGAGACTCAACAACCTTCCACAGGCAAAACAAAACACCAACAAACATTAAAAATAAATAATTCTTTAAAAAAGAGAGAGCTTGGGGGCTGGAGAGATGGCTCAGTGGTTAAGAGCACCGTCTGCTCTTCCAGAGGACCCGGGTTCGATTCCCAGCATCCACATGGCAGCTCACAACTGTCTGTAGTTCCAGTTCCAGGCAAACACCAAGGCAAATACATAAATAAATAAAGTTTAAAATTAAAAAAAAAAAAAAAAAAAAAAAAGAAAGAGAGCTTGCCATGAGTCTCAAAAGGAACTTTGAACTTTTAAACATTGTTGTGACTGTGATAGACTATGAGGTCTTTGAAGTTGGACTGAATGCATTTTTGCATTATGATATGGCTACAAGCCTATGGGGGCCAGGAAATGGAATGTGGTAGGATGAATAATAATAATAATAATAATAATAAGAAGAAGAAGAAGAAGAAGAAGAAGAAGAATGGCCCCCACAGATTCAAATATATGGCTCATATATTTGAATGCTTAGTCACAGGGAGTAGCACTAGTTGAGAAGGGTTAGGAGGTCTACCCTTGGTATCTGGTGCCCTTTTCTGGTGTGCAGACATACATGCAGGCAGAACACTGTGTACATAATAAATAAGTAAATCGTCAAAAAAAGCACAAGTACAAGCTCCTTCTTCCTGCTGTCTTCAGACTGAGATGTAGAACTCTCTCAGCTGCTTCTCCAGCACCATGTCGGTCTGCATGAAGCCATGCTCCCTGCCACGATGATAATGGTCTAACCACTGAAAACAACAAGCAAGCCCCCAATTAAATGCTTTCTTCTATAAGAGTTGCTGTGGTTGTGGTGTCTTTTCATAGCAATAAAAAGATGACTAAGACAGATCCTGTCTCAAAAAATAGATAGACAGACAGACGGACAGATAAAATGCTAAGTGCGGTTTCTCCCATAACTTCCCAGCACTGGTGAAGTAACATTATGGCTGTGACATTATGTAGTCCCTGGGCACTTCCCATCCCCCTTCCTTCTTATCACCCTCCACTCTAACCTCCTTTTTGTACTTTAAAAAGCAAAATTGTGTCTGTTGTAGTGATGCACACCCACAATCCCAGTACACTCTAAGTGAGAGAATCAAAAGCTTCAAGCCAGCCTGGACTATTAGAGCCTAGCCTGAGGTAAACAGCGAATTATAGAACACAAAGCTGGGCTACATATTAAGACCTTGTCTCAATAAATCATTTCCAGAATGAAAAGAAGATACCATTTTGTCTTGCAACTGTATCTAAAGTATTTAGAAAAGCACTTGGCATGAATACAGCAAGCTCATTCTTCAATAAGTATGCGGTACTGTAATAAACCAAGCTCAGCTCTCTCTGTTCCATGGGAATTTAATCAAGCAGGTCTCTCCTAGTCTTGGTCTTCAGCTTGGCAAGCAAATGTACCCTTTCTTCAGTGAATCAGAGAGCCAATTTTCAGCCTAACTGGCTATCCCCCAGCCTGTTTCCTCTGCAACAAAGAGGGCCTAGCACCCAACACGGGGAATGCACTTACTCTGCTCTACTCCCAAATGAGTCACTCCCATCAACATCCCACACAGACACACTCACCATAGCAACCACTGGTCCTGAGTGCATGTATTTCACGAGGCCAGTAAAGAAGGGGCGGTCCTTCAGGTCGATGTAATGCTCTTTGAGAAGGTCCTCTGAAGCCTGTGATAGGACAGATGGTGAGAACTGACCCTAGGCCTTTAAGAGTCATCAGGCTAGTTTCTTCCCCTATCCCTCCTGATGTTGGAAACATGAGCTCACAGATAGCTAGTCAGTTAGAACCAGATTCATCCTCTACCTTGACCGAGGGGAGCAGTGACAGAGCTACACAGAGGAACCCTGTCTTGAAACACAAAAAGAACCTACTGTTAGAAAGGAAAAGTAACAATGACTTTTTGTTCCCTAAAAACACCTCAACTAAAACATCAGATGGAAACAAGAAAGGTAGTTTCTGTATCGGATCAGCATTAAACTGAACCTGGCTGTCTCCCAGAGACACCTGACATTTATGCAAATAAAGGCCCACTGCAGTGCCCATGTAATTTCCAGAGGTACCTACCTACTTATCTAAAATTACATGACATATAGCAATAAATAATTTTGCTGTAGAGATGACTCAGTGGTTTAAAGCACTGGCTGTTCATTGAGAGGACCCAGGTTCAATTCCTAGTATCCACATGGCAGTTTACAACCATCTGTAACCAGTTCTGAGGGATTCAATGCCTCCAGGCACAAAAGTGGTGCAAAAACATACATGCAGGCAAAACACCCATATACATAAAAGATTTTACATTTAAAAAAAAAAAAAAAAAAGAATGAATTAGAGCAGAGTATTGTGGTGGGACTGTTCTCTGTATCCAATTCTGTAAATAAAGAATTGTTTTGGCCTGTGTTGGGTGCCATAGAAGTGGGTGGAGGGATCAGAGTAGAGACAGGTAGGAGGGTGAAGTCAGACAGTCTCCAGCCAGCCACCAAAGGAGCAGCATGTAGGAATACAGGTACGGGCCATGGGCCACGGCCACATAGCCAGGTAAATTTCATGGAAATGGGTTGAATTAAGATGAAAGAGCTAGCTAGTAATGTGCCTGAGACATAACCCAAACAGCATGAAATCGATATAAACATCTCAGTCATTTGGGGGGGGCAGGAATAAAAGCTGCTGTGGGCAGGCCAGACCTCTGGCCCAAAAGGGCCGGAAAGCATTTACAACAGGGTGTGATATCCCAGGCCGGTAATCCCAGAAAGATGCTGGAAGATTAAGGAATTCAAAGCCATCCCCAGTTAACAGTAATTTTGAGACCAGCCTTGGAAACCTAAGAACTATCTCATCGAGGAGGGTTGGAGGAGGAGGAGGAAGGGGGCAAAGAGAAGAGAGAAACGGGCAAGGAAGCGCATCAGACACTCACATGCAAGGCTGCTATGTGGGAACAAACCAAGTTAGCTACAGAGCAAACCAGCTTCATGTGCCCACTCTGTGAGTTTGTAACAAGCCTGGTCTACAAAGCAGGTTCCAGGCTAACCAGGACTATACAGTGAGACCCTGTCTCAAAAGCAACAGCAAAATAACAATGAAATAAAAATTCAACATTGAAAATAAAATTAAAGTCAAAATACACTAGAAGCTAAGTGTATTGTTTTCATGGAGAGAGAAAAAAAAAATCATCTCCCTAATATATTTGCTTTGAGAATTGGAATTCAGGGCTGGAGCGATGGCTCAGAGGTTAAGATCACTGATTGTCCTTCCAGAGGACCTGAGTTCAGTTCCCAGCAACCACATGGCGGCTCAGAACCTTCTATAATGATCTGGTGCCCTCTTCTGGCACTGTATACATAATAAATAAATCTTAAAAAAAAGAGAATTGGAATTCACATCCCATAGAGTTGTTTGAAGAAGAGTTCTTGGCCAATCAGTCCTTGGTAATTTTTGGAATATTGTTATCTAAGTGGCTGGCTCATGCACATAATCCCAGGACTCAGAATGCAGAGAAAGGAGCCTCATCAAGAGTTCCAGACCAGTTGTGCCAAATATATATATGTATATTATAGGTGTATTAGAACTGTTCCTTTATGTCTGTCAGGAACGCGCCACAAGCAAAACTGTAGTTTTCATCACAAAGCCCCATGTATCACTCTTGACTCATGTTAGGTGCGATCAGGTAATAATTAGTTAGTAAAGCAAAGACTTTCTTCCTGACAGCCTACCTCAAGGTGGGAGGGGAAGGATGGTCTCTAAAATTATCCATTTAGGAGGCCAGAGACCAAAAGCTCCAAAACACCCAGAGCTGAGTCAGAAATTACAGCTCTGCCATAATATGTAAGATTCTACATTGTTAGGGGAAAAGAAAGACTATTTTTGACAGTCCCAAATGACTTGGTTTGCTCCAAGATTCAGCCAACACACTTAGTCACTGAGAGGTTTTCAGGTTCCAAGACACCCTACCATGGAGACGTCTAGACAGGAAACGAGACAAACACAGAAGTTACTCTGCAATATTCTACTATGTTCTGGAGAATCAAAACAGGAAGCGTGCGATCCACTCACCTGCATAAATTTCAGACCAACAAGGCGGAATCCCTTCTGTTCAAAACGCTTGATGATCTCTCCCACAAGCCCCCGCTGGACCCCATCAGGCTTGATAGCAATGAAGGTACGCTCACTGTTGGCCATGGTCTGGAGAGAGGCAAGCAGGGAAATGAAACAGGACTAAATCTCTACCCTTATCAGGATCCTTCTCAAGCGGATTACTGGCTTTAATATATTATGTCTAGCCCATCTCTCTAGTAAATCCCAATCCCTGCCCAGTTCACTCATCAATGAATTATGATCCTGAAGTGACGAAGGGCTCAAAAGCAGGAACTGTAATTTCTTTTTTTTTTTTTTACCTGGGAGGAACTGTAATTTCTATTCCACTTGATTTCATAAGCTCCGATTGAGCTTCTACTGTACTGAATGCTGTGATGGAACTAAGGAGATGTAAACTGACAGACACACAGACACACAGACACACACACACACAGACACACACACACACGACACCATTTTTTTTTTTTTTTCAGCAATACCAGTTGGGGGAAATTCCACAAATTTGGTTTTCTTAGTGAAAGTTACATCTGGTACAAAATCAGTGTGACCTACAGCATTAGAACCCAAACAGTTATAGAAACTACGTCATGACAACCATCTTCATTTTTCAAAGAATCAGATTTCCCACTCCTATGCAATGTGGGATACACCTTAGGATGGAATAGGAAAAACCAAGCCTAAGGATGCACGCCAGTAATTGCACCACCACTAGGAAGGCTAAGGCAAAAGAACAGAATTCCAGGCCAGCCTGGACAACCTAGGACCCTGGCTCCAAAACAAGATAAAAGAGAAAAAGAGAAGGAGGGAGGGAGGGGGGGAAGAGAGAGAGAAATGTGTGGTGACCTATGGCAACAATCCCAACTGGAACTGAGCTACATAATACATAAGACTGTTTCAAAAGACAGGAAAAAAGATGCAGTGACCATGTTCCACCATGGATGGGGGCTGACTCACAACGCTCAAGGCCTTATAACCTCTGCCTGGGGAGCTAATGGTGATTTATGGTTGCAGATGAGTGGGTATCATTTTCTTTCTTAGTGTAGCCATGGGTAAACTGTCCATGCTCCAGCAAATAACTCCTCCATCCATGATTAAACTCTAATTAAACTCAGTCACACACACACACACACACACACACACACACACACACACACACACAATATGAATGTAGAAAGGGGCTTGCTGGGAAGGAGTTCAGCAGAACTGAAAAGTATATGGGGAGAATGACTATTATATACATGTATAAAATTGTCTAAAAATAAAAAGACAAAAATCTAAAAGCCCATTATGTAAAGATAGCAATTATCATTTATTACGCTATGTATTAGAGGAAAGTGCAATGAGTACTGTGACCAATGAGCAGTGGGTTAAGAGAGAACCACAGCACAATGCCTAACATGGTACAGCATCACCGAAGAGCATTCATTCCAGAACCTTCCATTTCCAGGGAACCCAGTCTCACAAGATGAAAGAAGACTCCACCTTGAAAGACAATACTTAAGAGGATAGCAACACCAGCTCCTGGCTCTACCTTTCTGAACTTGAATTAACCTCTAACTTTATACCTTAAGAATGGGGCCCGAGATAGATGGTTCAGAGAGCAAAGGTTTTTGTACGACAAGCCTAAGTTTGATCACTTGAGCCAACCCCAGCAAGTCTTCAGGTGTTCACATGTGTGCTAAGGCATGCATGCACAAGAACATACAACAATACGCCATCTTTAATGATCATTTCTGTTTGTGTCTTCCTCTTTCCGCTTCACTAGTGTGTGCCCTGCATAAAGTTAGCTATTCCAGCCCCTATCTTTGATACCAAGTGAGAGCACAGTCAACAGGAGCAAGAGGATGCCTTAAATGACCAGTCATGCCCTCCAAAGAGGCAGATTCTCCAGACTAGCAGGAGAATCTCTGAAGGAATGCGAAGCATAGATTCCTCAGAAACAGTCTACTACCATGCCAGAAATAAGAATAAGAAAGGCTTTTCACACCGATCTCTCTCTGTCACACACACACACACACACACACACACACACACACACACACACACACACACACACACACACACCTCATTCATTCAGCAAGCACTGTGGGAGCTCCACCTCTGTGCTCAGAACCGGGCTGGAAGGACACCGCACGGCGCAGCTATCGCAGTGTCACAGGAATGCAGCCACAGACAAAGGCAAACCCACGTGCGATGCTGACAGGTCTGCACCTGTCCACAGTCGAGCCGGCGATCAACACCTCTCAAAGAATGCACCCCTTCCCCTTTATAACAGCCACCTCCCTCTCGGCTTATCTAGGCCCTCATCCCCTTCCCCTCAGCACCTGAAGCCCTCTCACCCCTTCAGAAGCCGGGTCTCCCCTGCTGAGACAGCCCGCACCGGAAATGCTCCGTGGCCTCACGTGGTTCCCAGCAGCTGCTTGCACGGAACCTTTTCGCTAAACTTCCATTTCCGGAGAGCCCTTTTGGCGGAACACCGCCAGGCCCCGCTTCCTCTGGTGAGGAGGATGTCATTCTAGGGAGCACTCTACCAGTGTTGAACTTCCTCTGCTGGGTGTGGTTTTTGTTTTTCTTTCTTCCCGGGCTTTTCCGGCTGGCGGCCATCTTTTGTTCCTGTGCGGCTGTCGTGTGACTCACCTCCTCCGGTCCCGAGAATATGTGGTTTCCCGGGAGGTGGCGCTCACACTGCACGAAGTCAGAACCAGAGCCCCAGGAGGAGTCACTGCCGCTTCCCTTCGACCAGTCAGGCAACAAATGTACGAAATACTATGTGCCCTCTAGGCACTATTCGAGAACCTAGGGATGAAGCAGTAAACTCACTTGAAGCTTCCGGTAGGATTGATAATTGGCACAAACAATAAAAAGAAATTGATAATGAACACACGGTGTTACGTAAGTGTTCTGAAGAAAGAACAGAGCAAGGGGGAAAAGAAGGCTGAGAAATCTCTGCAGAAGTGATAATCAAATAGACCTACAAAGGAACAAGCCTGTTATTACCGGAGAGAATTATAGTGAGCACTGGGTGGTAGGAATTTATTATTATCATCATCCTTATTATTATTACTGTAGGAGGAGGATTTTGTTTGTTTGTTGAGGCAAGGTCTCACTATCCTGGCCAGGCTGGTCCCTAACTCACAGAGATCCACCTGCCTCTGCCTCCTGAGTACTGGGATTAAAGGCAGCATATCTGGCATTCTTCATTACTTATGTGTTCCTGTGTATGTCTCTGTATGAGGTGGTGAGAGGTTGTGGTGTTTGAATGTGATCCCTCTCATCCATAAGTTGATGGGGAGTGGCACTATTGGAAGGTATGGCTTTTTTGGAGTGGGTATGGCCTTGTTAGAGGATATGTTTCACTGGGGGGGAGGGCATGGGCTTTGAGATTTCCCATGCTCAGGAGACCACCTAATGTCACAGTCAACTTCCTGTTGCCTTCTGATCGAGATGTAGTCAGCACCATATCTGCCTGTACACCCACATGACATGTTCCCTGCCTTGATGATAGTGGACTGAACTTCTGAAATGTAAGCCACCACTTTGATTAAATATTTTTATAATAAAATTTGCTGCGGTCATGGTGTCTCTTCACAGTAATAGAAACTAAGATAGAGAGATGTTGGATCCCCAGGAACTAGAGCTAAAAACAGTTGTGAGTAATCTGATGTGGGTGCTGAGAATCAAACTCGGGTTCTATGAAAGAACAGTATGTGTTCTATAATCACTGAACTATGTCTCCAGCTAGTTCTTTTTCTTTTGAATGAAATGGAGTAACTGGGAGTGGTTTATTAAGAAAGACCTTGCCTTCGTGGACTCATAGCACTGGGAAGACTGAGGCAGGAGCATCAAGATTTCCAGGCCACTTGGATGACGAGAGAAGCCTGAACCACACCTTTAATCCCAACACATGGGAGGCAAAGGCAGGTGGAAGCCACCCTGGTCTAGGGTTCCAGGACAGCTATGTCTGTTACACAGAGAAACCCTGCTTCAAAGATCAAAAAGAAATAAAAAAAAGAAAAATGGGCAAAAGATAAGAATAGAAATTTCACAGGGAGAATATGGGGGCGGGGCTTAGTTGGTAGAATGTTTTCTTAGCATGCACAAGGTTCTGGGTTCAATCCCTAGCATTATCTAGTTTTGGTTATAGTGGCACATGCCTATAAACCCAGCACTTCTGAGACGGGTACAAGAAGATCAGAAGTTTAAGATCATTCTTAGCTACACAGTGAGTCTGAAGTCAGCCTATATTTTATGAGACTGCCTCAAGAAAAAGGGAAAGAATAAACAATAGCAGACATGCCTGTAATCCCAGCCTTCAAGACTGAGTAAGAGGAGCAAGAAGGTGTGTGTGGCGCGCGCGCGCGCGCGCGCGCGCGCACACACACACACACACACACACACACACACACACACACACACACACCCCTTTTACCTTGGGCTTATTACCGTCTGTGTATCTTACTTTTAATTCTATGTCTGCCTCACTGGCATCTGCCTAGCTTCTTGTCCCAGGCATGTCTCTCATTCTCTCCTTCTCTAGCTCTTCCCTCCTTTTTCTTCTTTTGATTAGATTTTGCCTCCTGTTTACTCTCTCAGCCTGCTACCCTGCCTATTCTTTCTCTGCCCAGCTATTGACCATTCGGCTCTTTGTTAGACAAATCAGGCAAAGTGAAACAGATGCTACCTATCTTTACATAATTAAGCACACACCTCATTAAACAAATGCAGCATAAACAAAAGTAACGCACCTTTACACAGTTAAATAGTCCACAGCAAAAACAAATGTAACACATCTTTACATAGTTAACAAATGCAGCATGAACAAATATAAGCATCTTCGCCTGATTGAACAGATACTCACAATAGGAACATACCTGTAGTTCCCAATACTTTAGAGACTGAAACAAAAGAATTACTTTAGCTGAGGAATTCAAGAGTATCCTAAGAAACACAGTGAGACCCACATGTCTAAAAAAAAGAAAGCACGTAAAATTGTAGCAAAAATTAACATACTGTATTATGTCATTTACACAACATTCTTTTTGGGGTTGTGGATCAGATCTAGGGTCTCACAAATGTTAGGCATATATACTGCCCCTGAGCTTCATATGTCTCCAGCCTCATGTAGGACACTGTTAAATAACAAGAGGTAGAGATTAGTTAGCAGTTACCAGGAGTTAGGGGTAGATAAAAGGCACAAGGTATTCATAAGGGGGTACCACAACTCTGTCGGGGCACAATTCCCAAATACCCAGCAGCCACTTCCCAAATAATTGTCTTGGAGGCTTAATAGTATAGTAAATTCTGGGCCAGTAGCTCAAGCATGTTACTAACTAACTAGCTCTTACATTTAAATTAACCCATAATTCTTATTTATGTTTAGCCACAAGGCTCGGTACCTTTTCTTAGTCCAGTGTTCTCATCTTGCTTCCTCTGCATCTGGCTGGTGACTGCATTTCTGTCTTTCCTCTTCCCAGAATTTTCCTAGTCTGGTCACCCTGCCTATACTTCCTGCTTTGATACTGGCCAATCAGCAGTTTTAGTAAACCAATACAAGTGACAAATCTTTACAGTACACAAGAACATTATCCCATAGCTATACCATAAGGAAGTCTTGCCACCATGCCTATCCTATTTCAGCAAGCTTTTGTTCAGCCTTTGTTTGCTTGGATAGTTAGATAGTTAATTGCTGGTTTTCTTTAGTTGTGGTTTGTTTGAAAACAGACCTTGTGATGCAACCTTGAGGACTGGCATCTATGCCATGGTGTTCCCTCTCCTTCTTCAGGGAAGATGAATCCGGGCACTGAAGGCTGTGTTCCTGGAGGCCAGGATGTGCTGTGAACTGTCCTCTACCGTGCCCCTCTCTATAGAGTCAGGGAAGAGAGAAAAGGGAATATACCACCAAATCCTAAGAAGCAGAGTGCACCCAAAGAGCTCACTCTGGCCCCTGAACCACCACCTACGAGAACCTACAACATCATGGCTACAGCACATACACCTCCTGAGACCTGAACCTGGATCTCTCCAAGTTCAGAGTGCCGCAGCCCTCTTCAGGATGAGAGTCACCTCAGCACTGAACTCAGCTCACGGTAGCCCCATGTCAGTCCCATGAATTCCTGCCTGCAAGAATAAAAGTCAAAGTCACAAAGAAAAAAGAAAAGAAAAGAGGTCTTGTATAGCTCATTCTGACCTCAGATTTGTTATGTATTTCCATGTCTTGACTGTGATGGCAGTTACCCAAATGTACACTAGCGCAGTTTCAAAGAATCACAAATTTATGACAGAAATGAGCACAGGAGAACTGATAGGGCAGAATTCTTGTGGGTAACAAGACAATGACAAATTTCTGGATTTGTGTATGTTTTGCTTTGGTTTGGGTTTTTGTTTTACTTATTGTTGTTTGGAGGTAGTTGGTCTATGTAGTATTTAATACACTATGTAGCCCAGGCTAGCTTACATTTTATAGAAATCCTACCTTAGCTTTCTAAATGCTGGGATTTTAAGCACAAACCATTACTAGTCCAGCTTAAATTTCTTGGTTTTAAGTTTCGTTATTATCGTTGTTTGTTTTTGAAACACTTTCTCTTACAGCCCAGGTTGACCTCAAAGCCACAACGACATTGAACTTCAATCCTCCTACATCTCCCTCTCAAATGCTGGGATTAGAGGTGTCTGCCCCCAGACCTAATGTATGTGGTGCTAGGAATCTAAGAGCAGGGGATCCTGAACTGTGTAAAATGGAGAAAATGAGCAGAACACACAAAAGTATGCGATGGTCACTCTGCTTGACTGGGGGTACAAACAGCTCCTTCACATTCCTGCTGCTAGGTTGGACCATGACTTAGATCTAAGAATATACCTTTCTCTCTTAGATTGCCTTTTTAAGATTATTTGTTCACAATAACAGGGGCAAAAATTAATATATCCTGCCTGTCTTACTTTTCTGTTGCTAAGACAAGAAAGACATCATGACCAAAGCAACCCCCCCACATATTTTGATTAAACAAAAATAAAATAAGCTGCATAGGAGCAATTTTAAAGTCCAAAGAGACAGCAGCTTTAAGGCTGCAGTAGCTGATACATCTCCTTGCTACTTCTCCAGCCTTCTCTGTGAAGTACAGAGATACTTTCAGAAGCCTGTTAGCTCAGATCACCACATCTTATAAAAAATAATACTTAGTTTGGGGCTCACTGAGGCACAGGGTTAGAGTCCATGACCAGCATATGGATAGCATGGCAGCAGTCAGGCAGGTGTGATGCTGGAGCAGTAGCTAAGAGCTCACATCTTGATCTGCCAAGTAGGAGGAAGAGGAAGAGAGCTAAGTGGTAATGGCATGTGTTTATGAAACCTCAAAGCCCATCCCCAGTGACACTTCTCCAACAAGGCCACACCTCCTAATCCTTCCCAAATAGTTCCATCTGGGAACTAAGCATTCAAATATATATGCCTATGAAAGGCTGTTCTCATTTAAACCACCACAATATCTTAAAACAACAACCACACAACAGCAGCACCAAAGCAAGCACAGACCTTTAATCCTAGCTACTTTGTCCCAGCTAAGACAAAAGGATAACAAGTTCAAGGCTTTCCAGTGCTACAGAGTGACTTTAAGCCAGTCTAGGCAATTTTGTGAGACCCTGTCTCAAAATAAAAAGTGCAAAGACAGCTAGGGAAGTAAGCTTAGTAGTAGAGTAGTTGTGTAGCATGTCCAAGCCTCTAGGTTCAGTCACCAGTATAGCAAAACATGCTAATTTTTCTTTTTTTTTTTTTTTTTTTTTTTAAACTTTATTTATTTATTTGCCTTGGTGTTTTGCCTGGAACTAGAACTATAGACAGCTGTTAGCTGCCATGTGGGTGCTGGGAATCGAACCCGGGTCCTCTGGAAGAGCAGACGGTGCTCTTAACCGCTGAGCCATCTCTCCAGCCCCTTTTGTTTTTTTTTTAATTGCTTGTTTTTATTTCTTTATGTGCATTGGTGTTGGGTCCCCTGGAAATGGAGTTTCAGACAGTTGAGAGCTGCCATGTGAGGTGCGGGGAATTGAACCAGGGTCCTCTGGAAGGAAGAGCAATCAGTTCTCTTAAACACTGAGCCATCTTCCCAGCCCCTGCTTTTTGTTTTTCAAGACAGAGTTTCTCTATACAACCCTGGTTATGCTAGAACTCACTCTCTATATAGACCATGCCGACCTCAGAGATCTCTGCCTCTTGAATACTGAGATTAAAGGAATGCACCACATTAGTTACTCTAATGTTTCTTTACAATGTTTTGTCTTGAAAACTTTTTCTGTGGTGTAAATCTGTAAATCAACATTCTAGCCAAATCTAAGTAGAGGTCTGTGAGAAGAACACCTCAGGCTGCTCAGCCAACAGTGAGTCCTATCTTCCTCTGCCAGTGGCAGAATAAGAAGAATTAGGGGGCTGGAGAATTGTCTCAATGGTTAAGAACACTGGTTGTTCTTCAGAGGACACTGGTTTCAATTCCTAGCACCCACATGGCAGCTCACAGCTGTCTGTAACTCCAATTCCAGGGGCTCTGACACCTTCACACAGACATACAGTTAGGCAAAACACCAGTGCACATGAAATAAATAAATCTTTAATTAAAAAAGAAAAATTAGTTGAGACTGAAATGGTAACCCAGGGTTCAAAGACTGTTTGGGAACCGTGGCAGCAGAAGAGCTGGATATAAGCATTTAGTTCCAGAGAATGTATATACAGTGAACCCATGTCTTGGTGATGGCTATGTAAAACATAGGCTGGACGATGATGGTGCACACCTTTAATCCAAACTCCTAAATCAGAGGCAGTCAGTTTTTTGAGTTCAAGGCCAGCCTGGTCTACACAATGAATTTCAGGACTACCAGGCCTAACACAGAGAACCCCTGTCTTGAAAAAGCAAACTGAACCAAACCAAAAGATGTAGAACATGAGCAAGAGATGGGATCAATGAGGCCTTCCTGGTTTTTGTTTTTGTTTTGATTTTGTCTTGTTTTTTTTTTTCCATTTTTGCAAAGGGGTTTTGTATGATTGTAATTTTTTCCTTTTGAGGGCCCACCACCCAACTCCAAAAATAAATACATGGAGACTTATTTCTACTTATGAATGCCCAGTTTGCCTGGCTTGTTTCTTGCCAGCTTTTCTTTTCTTTTTTTTTTTTTTAAACTTTATTCATTTATTTATTTGCTTTGGTGTTTGCCTGGAACTGGAACTACAGACAGTTGTTAGCTGCCATGTGGGTGCTGGGAATTGAACCCAGGTCCTCTGGAAGAGCAGACAGTGCTCTTAACCGCTGAGCCAGCTCTCCAGCCCCTCTTGCCAGCTTTTCTAACTTAAATTATCCTGTTTCTCATGAACCACATTCTGCAGCTGGGCTTTTTACTTGTCTTTATTCTGTATAGCTTTCCTTCCTTCTTACTCCTTGGCTGGCTGGGTGGCTGTGTGGCTGGGTGGCTGGGTGGCTAGCCCCTGGGGGTCCTCCACTCCTCCTTTTCTCAATTTTTGCTCTCTTCCCTATATTTCTCCTCCTGCTTATTTTCTCTGCCTGGCAGCCCCATCTATCATTTCTCCTGCCTGGCTATTGGTTGTTAAGATCTTTAATAGACCATCAGGTATTATTAGCAGGCAAAGTAACATAGCTTTACAGAGTTAAACAATTGCAATATAAAAAAATACAACATATCTTTACATCATTAAACAAAGATTTCACAGCATAACAAATGTAGCATATCTTAAACTCATATTCTATAAGATTTCCCCCTTTTTTCTAAAAAAAAATGAACTTTAAACTTTAACATAGTAAAACTATATACAATAAAAACAGTTACTAGTAAGAATTACATTTATACTATCCAGTCCATTTCTATTTAGCAAATTTAGAGAAAATACTCTATTATCTATCTTTTTAAGTTTATTTTTATTTTATGTGAATTGGTACTTTACCTGCATTTATAACTGTGTAAGGGTGTCACATCTTGGGATTATAGATAGTTGTTAGCTGCCATGTGGATGCTGGGAATTGAACTCAGGTCCTCAGGAAGAACAGTCAGTGCTCTTAACCACTGAGCCATCTCTGTAGCCTTCTAATATCTATCTAATTTTCTTTTCTTTTTTTTTAATTTTTAAACCTTTATTTATTTATTATTTATTTATTTGCCTTGGTGTTTGCCTGGAACTGGAATTACAGACAGTTGTTAGCTGCCATATGGGTGCTGGGAATCGAACCCGGGTCCTCTGGAAGAGCAGACAGTGCTCTTAACCGCTGAGCCATCTCTCCAGCCCCCTAATTTTCTTTTTATTATAACTAAGGAAAATATGACTCTTAACTATTTAGTTTTTTTTAGGGGGTAGGTGGGTAGGGGTTAGTTTTTCCAAAAGGATTTCTCTGTATAACAGCTCTAGTTGTCCTGGAACTAACTCTGTAGACCAAGCTGGCCTCAAACTCACAGAGATTCACCTGCCTCTGCCTTCTGAGTGCTGGAATTAAAGGTGAGTCCTGCAGAATATCTGGCAGACTCTTCCATAAAGCAGAAATCTTAAAGGACTGTCTATCCTTGTCTTGGCAAAGCTCAATATCAGTCTTTTCTTTGTGACCTGCTTGTCAAGTCTGTACAGTCTACTATCAGAAGTCAAGCCAAGGGCAGTTTCTTGGCCAAATGGCTAGCCCTGCCACATTGAAAGTAAACTACATTTGGAGTTTCTTCAATGCCTATTAGCCTTTTATGAAGTAAATTTTTATTTCCAGGAACAGATGTGTCTCAGTCATGAAAAACATTAGGTTATTAAACCTCTTAAATGCTGTATTATTAGGTCTTTGAAGCGTTTGAAAATCATCTATCTGTCTAAAATATAACTGCTTAACCTGGAAAAAACACCTAGTATGACTACAAGTTTATTACAGATTAACTACTAACCTCTTTCTTAATTATACATTGCATTTCAAAATGAGCTACGGGGCTGGAGAGATGGCTCAGGGGTTAAGAGCACTGACTGTTCTTCCAGTGCTGAGTTCAATTCCCAGCAACCCCATGGTGGCTCACAACCATCTAGGATGACATCTGGTACCCTCTTCTGTATACTGTATACATAATAAATCTTAATAAAATAAAATAAAATAAAATGAGCTACATAAGCACAATACCCCAAACAAGAGTAGAAATATATGTTGTTAGTATTTCACGCATGGAAAGAACTTGCCTGTATGCCGCCAAGGGAGCTATATTAGGTTTATTAAGGAGGGGAGGGAAAAGAGGGGAGACAGGAAAAGAGTAGGGGGCAGAGAAGAAGAGAAAAAGAGGAAGTCTTCTACATGGTTGGAGATTTTAAAGGGTAGGCATGCGCTTATGTCAGAGGCTTTGGATTGAGCCCCTGCAGGTAGGGACATGGCCACAGTAACAACCTAACATATGTAGTATAACAAAAATAACTTTAAATTTGTATCAATATATCAAAATACATGTCAATGAAAATATTTGAGATTACTAGTTGTTTTTTTGATCCTATATGTCTAATATTACCCTAAATGACAATAAACATACCTAACTCACCAAATAACAACAACAACAAAAAAAAAACATCCATCCCACTTCTTGGGAATGTGGGTGTCATGTTCTTTAGACTGCTTCTAGTGGTTTGTGGGTGACGCATCTTTAGGGGTTCCTGAGAAAATTGAGATAATGGCCAAGTCCTGGGAAGACCAGCTATAACCTTTGTTGATATATATCACCTGTCAACATTCAGGAGGTCTCCCCATCAAACCTGATCCATATTAACCTGGAAGGAATTCACAGCCTTTCATATCCTGTGGAAACAAAATCATAACCTCCTCTCCAAAGCAATGCATTTTTGAGTCCCATTTTAAAGTTAAGGCATTCTTTAAATATCTAGGCTGGTTTATTTCATCAGTCCCTCTTTCTTCTTTAATATTTATTTTCATTTTTTATGTGAATTGGTGTTTTCCCTGCATGTATAACTGTGCAAGGATGTCAGATCTTGGAATTACAGACAGTTGTTAGCTGACATGTGGATGCTGGGAATGGAACTCAGGTCCTCCGGAAGAACAATCAGTGCTCTCAACCACTGAGCCATCTCTCCAGCCCCCATGTTTTGTTTTGTTTTGTTTTGTTTTTCTTTTTCTTTTCTTAAGCCTACATACACTGTTAAACACACTGGAACCTATTTAGAGCTGAGCTTTTTTCCTTCACCTTAACCTGTTTTGCTGTGTATCTCTAGTCTTTTCTGTTTACATGAACAGACTCTTAAACTTCGGGGATCTACCACTCAGCTCCCAAATAAATACAGGGAGATTTATTTTTGCTTATAAATGCCTGGCCTTAGCTTGGCTTGTTTCTCGCTAGCTTTTCTTTTTTTTTTTTAAAAAAAAACTTTATTTATTTATTATTTATTTGTTTGCCTTGGTGTTTGCCTGGAACTGGAACTACAGACAGTTGTTAGCTGCCATGTGGGTGCTGGGAATCGAACCCGGGTCCTCTGGAAGAGCAGACGGTGCTCTTAACCGCTGAGCCATCTCTCCAGCCCCCTCGCTAGCTTTTCTAACTTAACTCATCCTGTATTTCTTTTGCCTCTGGGCATTTTACCTTTCTTTATTTTATATGTATTTCTTTCCTTCTAACTCTGTGTATGGCTGTTGGCTGGCCCCTGGCATCTTCTTTTTCTGCTTTTCTTCCTCCTTAATCTTTTTTTTTTTTTTTCTGAGCCTAGATTTCTCTTCTTATTTATTCTCTTTGCCTGGAATCCCCACCTGTTCCTCTCCAGCCTAGCTTTTGGATGTTCAGCTCTTTACTAGCCGAAATCAGGTGCTGTAGGCAGGCAAAGTAACACAGATTTACAGATGCAACACATCTTTGTATCATTAAACAAATATTCCACAGCATAAACAAATGTAAAACACATGATAGTATACATGTATAATCCCAGTACCTTAAGCAGGAGGTCATCCTCAGCTAAAATAGTAAGTTCAAGGCCAGTCTGGGATCCATAAGTCTCTGTCCCAAAATAAAACCACCTTTTTAGTGGTTGGGGTATACTTCACTTGTGCTTTTCCAACATCTGTATAAAAAAGGTCACCTGGGCATTTGCTAAAACTCAGGGTTCCATTTTGTAGGTCTGTCATGAAGCCTGAGAGTTTGAGGTTTTCAGACCTGTTGGTTGGTACACTCCTTAAGGCTGTTTCAGAGGTGGGTTCTTGTTTTATTTACTGGGGGGGTGCGGGATACTGATAATGAAGTGGCTATTATTTTATATTTTGGTCTTGTTTTTAATTGTTAAAAATGTAAATACATTTGGGGTAGAGGAACCTATGCTTTGACATGTAGAGACCAGAAGAAAACTTGAAGCAGCCCACGTTTTCCTTTCATTGTAGGTTTTAGGGTCAAACTGAGGTCATCAGGCTTGGCAACAATAGCCTTTACCTACTGAGCCATCTCACAGGCTTGTTTGTCAGCCAGGTTCTTTTGAAGTATTTAAGCGTTGCTATCGGTTGGGAGGCTCGCTTGGCAGATGCTAAGGAAAGGGATGAGAACAGGAAAGCCTCCTGTCTTCCTGCAAGCGTGCTAATTATATGACTCTTCCCTCACCTTCCTTCCTAGCCATGCACGACCCACGAGGACTTCTCCAGGTAAAAGCTTTTGGGTTCCCTAAAGGAACAGAACTGATAGAATTAATATAGAGAGAGATTGTATGCATATAATTTGTTAAAGTGATTTCCACGCTGTGGCCTACCTAGTGCAACAATAACAGTCTACTGACAGAAGAGCCAGGAATCTGGTAGTTTAGTTCAAGATGTTGTGTATTTCAAGTGGTCTTCAGTCTATATTGGATTCTCAGCAGCAGGATAAATGAACTGGCCAGTGAGAGCTAGCAGATAGCAAAAACTTCCCTTTTCCATGTCTTTGTATGTGGACTGCCCCCAGACGGTGCTGGTATCAGCAATAATCAAAGTGTGTCACATTAGATTCAGGGTGGGTCTTCCCACCTCAAGTAATCCAATCAAGGCATTCCTCACAGATAGGCCAAGTTGTTTTGATTTTAGTCGATTCCAGATGTAGGCAAGTTTAGCCTTTACTGGCATATTTAACCTATGTCCTGTCAAGAAACCCTAGCAGGGGATTTCAGAGGAACTTGAAACACCCAGCTTGGAATTCACTGTCCCCATTGGCAGTCACTCATTGGCCTTCAGCCTTTTGTGACATAACTTTTCTTGTTATTATTGTTGTTGATGATGGTGGTTGTGGCGGTGGTGTGTGTGTGTATGTGTTAACAACATAGAGTTGTTATGTTGGGGGGATCAGAGAGAGAGAGAGAGAGAGAGAGAGAGAGAGAGCTTTTAGCAATTAAAGGTTGTTTAAAAAAAGAGTGCCAGGCTTGGGGACAGACACGTTGGGTTTGTCTACCTAAGGTGACAGAAAGGATATTGAAAGTACTTTAAAGGGACATAACCAGGTATGCGTGGAAGGAGGCCAGGTGTTGTGGCACACGCCTTAAATCCCAGCACTCAGGAGGCAGAGGCAGGAGGATCTCTGTGAGTTTGAGGCCAATCTGGTCAACATAGTGAGCTCCAGGACAGCCTGGGACACACAGAGAAAACTTGTCTCAGAAAACAAAAAACAAGAGAAGAGGAGGAGGAGGAAGCAGAAGGAGGATGGGCATGAGGTCAAGGTTGTCAGGTCCTGAAGAAACCCAGGACCAGGCTCCCTCAGTCCCCACATCTTCTCCCAGCACTTCCTCCCCGGCTCCCTACCTACACCTCTCTCACTCTTCCCCCCTTTCTCCTCTCATGGCCAGATCTATTTGTCTGGCCTTGTCCAGCCTAGATCCTTCCAGATGCCTCTGGCTTAACTCCCTCTCATATCTACAATAAAACCCTTCTCAACCATACCTTAGAGTGGCCATGTCCTAATTACCATTCATGTGATGTGGGGTTTGTTGTGAAGGAGGTGTTGTTTCTGTATTTTGAAGCAGGATCTTGCTTTGCAACCCAAGCTAAGCTCAAATTCAAGGTCATCCTCCTGCATCAGCCTTCATAGTGTTGGAATTACTGGCTTGGACTACCACAACTGGCTTAGTTCGCATTTATCAAAGTTGTACTATGCCAAACACCGAGTGTTTTGTTTTTTAGTTTGTTTTGTATGTGTTTTTTTTTAAATCTTTATTTATTTATTTGTCTTGGTGTTTGTCTAGAACTGGAACTACAGACAGTTGTTAGCTGCCATATGGGTGCTGGGAATCGAACCCGGGTCCTCTGGAAGAGCAGACGGTGCTCTTAACCGCTGAGCCATCCATCCAGACCCGTATGTGTTTGTTTTTGAGACAAGATCTAATAACTCAAGCTTGCCTTGAACTCTTGCTGTGCCGCTGAGCCCTGGTCTTCCCCACCTTCCAGGTGCTGGGGTTACATGCATGCACCGTGATGCCTAACACTTGTATTATCTCATCAGACAACCTTATGACCTTCTTACTATCGAACTCAGGGGTGGGTGACTCATTAGTAGTAAACTCTGCAATGCCTCGGGTCCCATCACTAGCAATGCAAAAACAGGAACAATGACAACAAAAACTGACATACTTTATGTTCAGGCCAGGAAACCTAAAACCTCATTAGCTCATGAGGGGAGGATTACTAGGTCTCATGCAGCTGCTTGGAAGGAGCAGGACCAGAATTTCAAGCCAGTCTCCAAACTGTCAGATCGGAGCCCCTAACCACACGTGTGTCACTTCATAATTACACAAAGCTTCATTCCTGGGTCTCACTTCTGGAGGAGGCCACGACATTGTGCAAATAAATTATAATGGGATGATGACGAGAAGATGGCATGATTGTTTTTAAATGCCATTTGAGGCAGACAAGACAGCTAGCTGTAAGACTGTACCATGAATGGTATTGATCTAGGACATGGCAGTCTGGTTATTAATGATTTAAAGAATCAGAGCAACTAATACATTATGCCTGTGCATGAGAAACAGAAAGGTACTCTGGGAGGTAGAGCAAAGACAAGACATTTATAATACTAATTGAGAATGAGCCCCTGGGGAACTTTCACTGCCAATAACCAGGATAAAGTATGACCCCTCCTACTACCTTTGACTCCAGGGCAAACTACAAATCAGACAGCAGGATCTTCCCGGGAAAGCAATTGTCTGGGCGTCGGGAGAGTCACACACAGTTCATCTGCCTTTGCTTCCTCAGCACTCCCTATCTTACCCCCAGTCTTTCCTAAAAGAGAGAGGCAGGTGGCTTTTGGAGAATTCTGCATTATTTGCTGAAGGGAGAAAGATGTGAGAGACAGGGACTGTTTATTATACAGTCAACGGCAACAACCATGGGAAGTAGGGACTCCCTTCCTTTCTTTATTATGTATTGGTTTTTCAAGACACAATTTCTCTATGTAGCCCTGCCTGTCCTGGAACTCACTCTGTAGACCAGGCTGACCTGGAACTCAGAGATCCACTTGCCTCTGTCTCCTAAGTGCTGGGATTAAAGGTATGCACCACCACCACTACTCAGCTCTTCCTTTATTTCTTTTTTTTTTTTTAAACACTTTTATTTATTTATTTGCCTTGGTGTTTGCCTGGAACTGGAACTACAGACAGTTGTTAGCTGCCATGTGGGTGCTGGGAATCGAACCCGGGTCCTCTGGAAGAGCAGACGGTGCTCTTAACCGCTGAGCCATCATCTCTCCAGCCCCCCTTCCTTTATTTCTTAACCCTGGCTGACTTGGTACTCAATTTGTAAGCCAGGCTGGCCTTGAACTCACAGCAATCCTCCTGCCTTAGCCTCTAAACCAGTAGTTCTCAGCATGTGGGTAAAGACCCTCTTTAGGGGTCAAACAGCCATTTCACAGAGATTGCCTAAAAGCACTGGACACTGCAATACAATTCAAAATAGTAGCAAAATTACAGTTATAAAATAGCAACAAAACTAATTGTATGGTTGGGGGACATCACAACATGAGGAATTGTATTAAAGGGCTGCAGCTTTAGGAAGATTGAGAATCACTGTCTCAGACTCTAGAATCTAGAGTGCTGAGATATACGTATGAATGACTATATCTGGCCTGTTGGGATAATTTTTTACGTGTGCTACACCACTTCTGGGCTGTCTGAGATATTTGTTACAGTCTTGCTAAGAAACCCTGGCTAGCCTAGATCTTTCTGCCTTTACCATCACCCTTCTGGTATTATGTACATCCACCCCTGTGCCTAACTTGTGAACACTACTCTTAATCCTGTTTTACAGATAGAAAAACTAAGGTGTAAGAATGTTAAATAACTGTCTTGACTCAAGGGTCTGGTTGTGAGTTCACTTCTCCCTTTCTCCAGAATAGAAGTGCATGTGTACATGCATGTGTGCTTTTGTATATGAGTGTGAGAGAGAGAGGTTAGAGGTGGGTGATTGAGGCAGTCTCTTAGGTATTCCTGCCTGGCCTTGAATTCATTTTGTAGTTCATGTTTGGCCTTGAACCCTGATCTTTCTGCCTTCAGTGCTGGTATTACAGGTGTACATCAATACATAATCTTATTTCCACTTTCTAAATTTAGATTCAATAAAGCCTTTCGCAAAACCATGAGCTTTTGGGTTGTAATAGTCTTTATATGTGCCTTGACCTTGGTTTTAGCTTTCAGGCTAAATCTCTCTGGGGAAAAGGATTAGATGGATGAAGAGGCTCAACACTCAGGGCAGTGACTTGGTATTAATTTCCTTCTTGCTTTCGTGTGGTTTGACTCTCTAGGATGCCTGCTGGAGACTCTGAAACTTTTTGTCTTCCCCAAGGGCAATTCTACACTGGTTTAGCCTTTCTCCTTTTAACATCTCTTGTTTGGAGTTTCAATGGCATGTGATCCATTATTTCTAGAAAACCATATCCCTATAGTACCTACCATTTTACTTGTCACATTAGGTAAGGTTGTGTAGCAACAACAAAGAAGAAAATCCCAAGTGTCCATGACTAAACAAAATAAACCCCCTCTCTCTCTCTCTCTCTCTCTCTCTCTCTCTCCCTCCCCCTCTCTTCTCCCAGTACCCACTCTGTAACTCCCTTAAATAAACTCTTGTGTGGAAAGAACAAGTCACAAGTAGTTCTGTTTGATTTGGCCTCAAGGTGATAGTCATCAATTCTTTCCAGCCCATCAACCAAAGAAGTCAAATACTCTTGTTAAAATCTGAAGGGTTAACAATTATGGAAACCCATGGCCTTCTGTGAGCTGGATGTCTGTGTGTGCTCCCCATAGCGTATCACACACTCCTCCCCTAGGCTAGTTGCAAACCATCCACATGACAC
Source organism: Sigmodon hispidus (assembly GCA_004025045.1). Taxonomy (NCBI): domain Eukaryota; kingdom Metazoa; phylum Chordata; class Mammalia; order Rodentia; family Cricetidae; genus Sigmodon; species Sigmodon hispidus. Next base: position 11,786 of record PVIH01016139.1, on the reverse strand, counting down.
CAAACCTTCACCTTCTACTTCTGAAGCCACTAATCCCTGCTTCATCCCCTTCCACTCTCTGGCATGCTTTGCCTCCTGTCAGAGGACCAGTTCTTCTTTCATGCCTCATGCTTACAGTGGTTTCTTTTTTCCTCATGCTTCATTTTACATCCAGTTTCCCGGGAAATACTTTGCTGAGAGTGGTCTGGAAAGGCCCCCCGACATCCTGTAGTTGGAGTCAGAAAGAACAGGAACTCTTTCTCGAGAAGGGGGTGGAGAAAGGGAGGCATGGGCAACATTGAAGGCAGGAAAGCAGGTTACATTACTCTCCTGGGAGTCAGGTTCTTCGGCCACTTTAGATAAACACACAATAGATTCAAAGAACTCTGGGAAACTGACCTAATGACTTGTTGTAGAAATTGGTAGGACTTAATGTCTGAGTTAGGGTTTTTGTTACTGTGAAGAGATACCATGTCACACAACTCTTATAAAGGAAAACATTAAGTAGGACATTGATTACAGCTCAGAGGTTCAGTCCATTATCATCATGGCAGGACATGATGGTATGCAGGCAGACATGGTGCTGGGGAAGTAAGTGAGAGTCTTACAGTAAGTCTTACAGTAAGAGTCAACAGTAAGTGGTCTGAGACACTGGCAGTCTCTTGAGCATGTATGCTACCTCGAAACCCATTTCTATAGTGATGCACTGTAATCAGAAGTTTCTGGCTCGGCCTAGCCCTGAGGTGCAGACCAGTAGTCCCGTAGCTGCTTAGTCCCAAATAATCACACATTCATATTAATTATAAGCTGTTTGGCCTATAGCTCAGGCTTTTTGCTTGCTAGCTCTTTCTCTTAAACCAACTCATAATTCTATTTATGTGTAGCCAAAGTGGCTTGGTACCTTTGCTTTAGTGCAGCATTTTCATCTTTCTCTGAGTCTCGATGGCATCTGATTCTCTGCTCTTCTGCTTCCCAGAATTCTCCTAGTCTGTTTGCTCTGCCTTTACTTCCTGTCTAGCTACCTGATCAGTCATCGTTTTATTAAACCAATAGGAGTGACAAATATTTACAATGTACAAGAGCGTAATCCCTAGACAACAGACTTCTCCAGTAAGGCCACACCTACTCCAACAAGGCCACACCTCCTGGCAGTGCTGCTCCCTTTGGCGGCCATTTTCTTTCAGGCCACCACACTCATCCACAGTACATGTGCTTTCTGACCTAACTGACAGTAATATATCTCTTATTATCTTGAATTACTGGAGAAACCTAGGGCCTGTACATGCTAGGTGAGCACTCTATCACGGGCAATGTCCTTAGCCCCCAGTATTTTCTTTTGTTTCTGTTTATTTTGTTTTGCCTTGTTGAGATAGGGTCTCATCTATCCCATGCTGGCCTCAAATTCAATGTGTACCTGAGTCTGGTCTCTGATTCCCCTGCCTTCATTTCCTAAGGGGTAGGATTATAGATACATGGCACCAGGGCTGGCCTTTATTACTTTTTGTTTTGTATTTTATTTGTTTGTTTGTAGTTTTGATTATTGCAATAGGATCTTTCTATATAGCTTTGGCTGGGTTGGTCCTTGCTATGTGGCCCAGGCTGGAATTTTAAGCAAGTAGCACCACAATTAATTTGTGTGTTTGACACACACACACACACACACACACACACACACCACACATGCAGAGACACACTCAATATCTAGCTCAGGCTAGCCTGGAACTTACTATGTAAACTTGGCTAACCTGTAGTTGGACTTTTTTTTGGACCACTAGCTCCGAAATGACCTGGAGACTTATGAAAGTTTGGCCTTAGTTTAGGCTTGTCCCCCGTTAGCTCTTATAACTTAAATTAACCTTTTATATTAATTTACATTCTGCTATGTGGCTTGTTAACTTTTCTCAGTACCATACATCCAGCTTCCTCTGTGTCTGGCTGGTGAAATCCCAGAGTTTCTATCTCTGCCCGGAAGTCCCATCTATCCTTTTCTTGCCTAACTGTTGGCCATTCAGCTCTTTATTAAACCAACCAAAAAGTGCCTGGGCAGGTGAGGTAAAACAGCAATACATCTTCACAGTGCAATCAAATATCCCTGCAAAGCTAGCCTTGAACTTATGTCAATCCTCTTTTATTTGTTTATTTATGTATTTATTGTGTATACATTATACAGAAGAGGGTACCAGATGTCATCATAGATGGTTGTGAGCCACCATGTGGTTGTTGGGAATTGAACTCAGGACCTCTGGAAGAACAGTCAGTGCTCTTAACCTCTGAGCTATCTCTCCAGCCCTATGTCAATCCTTTTGCCTCTACCTCCAAAGCACTAGGATTATAAGCATGTGTAGTCATGCCACTTTCAGATTCATTATTGTAACCATATGTACAATTAGCAAACAAGAATTTCCTTCTGAGCATGTGTGTGCCCAAGGAGAGAACACATAAAGCTGATAGCAAGAATTCAATTGTAGAGGTTGCTTTTTTTCTTTAATTCTTGCTTGAGGGTTTTCCTGATGCCAGGTTTCTCCCTAACTCCAAAGTAACCCCCAATCAAGACATTTCTTTTGTTACTTTACCTCTCAGTACTGTCCCGCTATCTACCTCACACACCAGCCTGCCCATCCTGCTCCCTCAAGTTTCCATCCCTACATCCTCTCCACTGCTGCCCCCAGTTTACTCAGAAGATCTCTTTTATTTCCCCTTCCCAGGGGAATCAATGTATTCCTCTCTTCTCTTCTCTTCTCCTCTCCTCTCTTCTCTTCCTTCCTTCCTTTCTTTCTTTTTTCTTTCTTTCTATTTGTTTTGAGACAGGGTTTCTCTGTGTAGCTTTGGAACCTGTCCTGGAACTAGATCTGTAGACCAGGCTAGCCTTGAACTCACAGAGATCTGCCTGCCTCTGCCTCCCAAGTGCTGGAATTAAAGCCCTGCGCTACCACCTGGCTCCCCACATCCTCTGGAAGAGCATTCTATGCTCTTAACTGCTGAGACTTCTCTCCAGCCCTTTTCTTGATCTTGGTAGATTTGGCATCCTCTTGCTTGTTTATAAGCAGAAAGTTCTTCAATGTTCTGAAGAAAGCTGACAGAGAGCTCAAGGCTCGAGGCTGGCCCCTGGTGAAAACTCAAGATGAGTGTGTGTGTGTGTGTGCATGTGTATATATGTGTCTGTCTGTGTTGAGATGGGTTCTTATTTTGTAATCTTGGCTGGTCTGGTACTCTCTGTAGACCAGGCTGGCCTAGAATTCATAGAGATCTGCCTGCTTCTACCTCGAAAGAGATGGGGTCAAAAGTGTGTGCCACCATGCCTGCAACCCAAGACTTTTTTTAAAGATACAATTTCACTATGGAGTTTTGACTGGGCTGGAGTTCATTATATAGACCGTGATGCTCTGAAGCTTTGTTTGGGTGACCCTTCTGCCTCTGCTGTTCAAATGTAGAAATTACAGTCAGGAGCTGCCACACTTAGATTTTAGACAATAAGGTCTTAAAATTTACCTATTCAATTCCTATTTATGTTTCCCTGGGGCCATATTCTTGACCTATGCTGTTCATGTTGCCCTTTTACAGCTGCAGGACTGAGGCCCCAGGATTTCCCACGCTTCCTTGTTCATTTTTAAACAGTTCTTACCTCCTTCCCTCTTCCTCCTTCTCCTCATTGTTTGGAGACACAGTCTTGCTATAATGCTCAAGCTGGCTTAGGATTCACTTATTTAGTCCAGGCTGACCTCAAAGTAATGATCCTCCTGCCTCAGTTACACATGTAACTAAAATTACAAGCCTGTGCCTCCAGGGAGAACTTATATATTTCTTGTTACGTTAGTTACACTAGAAGGAATGTCCTGCAGAGATAAATCTTCCTCAGATACAGGGTCTTATGTTCAATAGGATATTGTTTGTTTTGACTTTGAAACTTGAAAGCTGTGGTGTGTGTGTGTGTGTGTGTGTGTGTGTGTGTGTGTGTGTGTGTGTGTGTAGACTCAAGTCATCATGCTTGCCTGATAAGTACTTTTTTTTGAGTCAGGGTCTCTCTTATTAGCCCTTGCTATGTAGAGCAGCCTGGCCCCAAACTCAGAAAGCTTGGCCTGCCTCTGCCTCTCAATTGCTGGGATTAAAGGCATGAGCCACAGTATCTGCCACTATGCCCAGTATGGAGAGCACTATTACTAGAAGGGCCACGTGGCTTGGCCTTTGACCTGGAAACTTAAAGCAGTAGAAGTGTAATGGGGTGCTGAACTGAGCGTTCCTAGCTCAGGACACTAGTTTCTCCATGGCCGTAAATTATGGTTGGTCCCTCCCTTGCAAAATGATGGGCTTGTGTCACTCAGTGCAGCCTACCAGAGCTCCTAAGGCTGACTTGTCTCATAGCAAGGAGTAACCATCCTTCCAGGAAAACAGAAGAACAAATGTGTAGGGTAGAAGCAGCAGACCCTCTGGTGCCTCTCGTTAAACTGAAATGGATAAATGAGTCCCTGTTCCCTGCCTCTGAGGTGCAGGGCTGCTGTTGGCAAATGGATACCACACTTAGGTTTTCATCTGGCTCTGTTGTCCCTACTAAAAATAAGCCACTGGTGTCAGACAAGCTGAGTCATTTTCATACATGACTATGTGGAGGAAAAGTGACAAAGGTCACCGAGGCTCTGGTGGACTGTTTCCCTTCTGACCAGACAGCACCCCTGTTCCAGCCGCCCCCTCCCCCTTTGTTGTTTTCCTTTTCTTTCAGATAAGCTGTTATACCTTAAACAGGAAATGTTCTCAACAGCAAGGTATCAAGATTCAGTTTGCTCATGTCCTGTTTCTGCTTAGGATTGACCTTGCCTTTGAGTTTGCTTGTTTATTTATTTACACTTTTCTGAGGGATAGAAGTCAACACTAACCTTTGTAACTGTATTTTACAGCCTGTAGAGTGATTTCATATACAGTCACCCCCCCACACACACACACACTGGTGATGTGGCAACCCCAGGACAGGTTCTAACTAGCTTACTGGAGTTCCATCTCTGCCTCCCCCAACAGAATTTTACTTTGCAGCTCTGAGGCTGTTCTGGAACTCACTGTGTAGCCTAAGCAGGCCTCTCATTTAATCTTCTACTTTGGCCTCTGAGTGCTAGAATTACAGGTGTGAGCAACTATGCCTGGCAAAAGTTAAACTCTTAACAAGAATGGATGTGAAGGCCATCCCCTGTAATATCTGTTTAAAAGGCTGTTGGCAGGGCTGGAGAGATGGCTCAGTGGTTAAGAGCAGTGACTGTTCTTCCAGAGGACCCGGGTTCAATTCCCAGCACCCACATGGCAGCTCTCAACTGTCTGTAGTTCCAGTTCCCAGTTCCAGGCAAACACCAAGGCAAATAAATAAAGTTAAAAAAAAAACAAAACAAAAAAAGGCAGTACAGGTAGAGTTCAGTGGCACTTTCCTAGCATGTCCCAGGCACTGGGTTGGCTCTATAGCACTACCAACAAGCCTTCAAAAGAAAAGGCAACAGGGCACTCTGCAAAATACTCCGACACTCTTCAAGAGCCCAGCATTCCATAACCAAACTGCCTCTCCAAACATGTTGCAGTTCGTATGGAGTGATGAGTCACTTGGCTTTGCAGACAGCCATACCAGGAGACCTGAGCCTGGGAGCTCTTTCTCTTTCCCCTTAGGTGGGAACACAAGTGTGTGAAACAAGAAAAATATAGAGTCAGATAGAAATAACTGTAGCAGCTGCATGAGGCTGGCTACACAACAGGACTGATAATTCCAACCCTTCTTGATTATAACTATTATGTTTAGGAAGACACTCCTCCCTTCCTTCCGGCATCAACTCCCAGCCCTGCCCCCAGCTACTTGCCATACTGTCTCCACTAATTTTGCAAGGGCTAGGAATCACTTGGAATGGAATTTCCTTCCCTTTAGGAATCAAAAGTAAACACTCCAAAGTCCACTGTGACCTGTTTTTCCTTGGTAATTCTTGGTCTTTATGATAATCTCAGTCCTTGGGGGGATTAGATGGGAGTTCTGGGAATAAGAGGCCTATTATTGCCTACATAATTAAGAACTGACTACCAGGCTCCTGTTACTACTACTAACAGCAGAGTTAGGATTTTACTTATTATTAATCTCTGTGTGTGTACGCATATGTATTGTGTATCATGTACGCTGACTATGTGTGACCTCAGGCACATGTGTGCTACTGTACACGTGAGGAGGTCATAGAACAACTTTTTTTTTAAAGATTTATTTATTTATTATGTATACAGGAGAGGGTACCAGATGTCATCATAGATGATTGTGAGTCACCATGTGGTTGCTAGGAATTGAACTCAGGACCTCTGGAAGATCAGTCAGTGCTCTTAACCTCTGAGCCATCTCTCCAGTCCCAAGAACAACTTTCTGAAGTCAACCCAACTATGATTACCAGGAGTCAAACTTGGGTAATTAGGCTTGTTTGGCAAGAGGTTTTATGTGCCAAGCCATCTTAATAGCTCATTTTATTTTTATTCAACTTTTTTAATGTTTTGCTTGTTTAGAGGGTCTCACTTGTACTCCTGGCAGGCCTGGTACTTAATATGTAGTCTGTTAGATGTCAGTGCCTGTGGCTCCTGCCAGCATGTTCCTCCCTCTTCTAAATCTCTTCAATCCACCCCCCCTTCCCCCAGCCTCTTTGCTTTCTATATGGCCCAGTCCCTTTGATGTTGAGCCCCCTCTGGTCTCCTGGCTGGTTCTGGCTTCTCCATCTACAGCTCCTCTCTTGGTCCACTTGCCCCCTCTGTCTTCTCTTCCTCCCTCCCTCTCAGCCCCACCTCTCATTGCCTAGTTCAGTCTGGACCCTTCCAGATGCCTCTGTTTTCTCCCTTATATCTACAATAAAACATTCTTCTCAACCATATGTAGTAGCAATCATGTCCTCATTTTCATTCATAGTCTAGTCTGGCCTTGAATTCACAGAGATCCTCCTGGCTCTGTCTCTTGAGCACTGGGACATAGGTGTACACTACAACAGCTAGCTTATTTATGTATTTATTTATTTAGAGAGGAAGTGAAAGGGGGAAGTCTGTTATTTACAGGTATTAAGTGTGTTAGTATTTCCAGCATCTTTAGCCGACTTCAGTTGTATGACCATGCATACTTTGTCAGGACTCAGGCATCTGTACTAGTCAGCCCAGGGTCCTATGGACACACATGTATTGCCAGTACTCAGGCAAATACCTAGACACCCCAGAGTTACATAATCTATGCACAGGTGTTAGATCCCCTTATTAAAGGCAAGCCCCTCCCCATTTCTCTCACTCTTCCTCACTCTTGCCTTGTGGCACTCTCTCCCACTCCCTTTCTCTCTTACTCCCTCTCATGTTCCTCCTCCCCTCTCCCTTCCCTCCACCAAATAAACCTCTCCACTGAGTGCTGCCTGCATAGTGGATCTGTCTCTTACCTCCATGGAGCACCTTGGCTCAAACCCGCCAAGGCTGCCGCCTGCCACTTTTAAAATACAAGAAAGTGGACATAGATAACTGCAACACTCAGTTGCAGTCCAACAGCTCTGCTCAGTTGGTGATGATGAATTCATCCACCCTAGCCTACATAGTTCACATTTGGCAGGTATCAACAGGTGGTGACAGATATCTTCCAAGTCTGGTATTCTACCATGGCAATGAACAAAAGGTCTGTCTCCTTGGCCAGCTCTACTATAACAGGGATAAAATCACCGTCTGGGAGAGCAAGGGGATACATGGGGAAAAAAAAAAAGACTTTATTTTATAAATAAATTTAAAAAATTACAGTCTGGAGTGCTGGGTATCCAACAATCCACAAGTCTGTTAAATGGGTAATCAGAATTTATTAAGATATAAACAGTGAGATACACTCAAGAGAAACAGAATTGAATTAACAGCTGAAGTCATCTTCTGTTCTATTTCGGAGTGAATGCACTTGCTGACTGGTGTCCAAACATGCCAAAGAAAGTAGGCATGTGTGGTGAAATATTGTATATTTAATAAAATTAGTCTAGAATATCAGAGGACAGAATCACCCACAGCCTAGCCATGAAGGTCCACATCTTTAATACCATCACTCTCAAGACAGATACCCATGTGGATCTCTGTGAGTTTAAGGCCTAAGAGCCAGGCAGTGATGGTGCATGCTGTTAGTACCAGCACTTGGGAGGCTGAGGCAGGAGGATCTCTGTGAGTTCCAGGCCAGCTTGGTCTACAAAGTAAGTTCCAGGACACTGTTATACAGAAAAAAAAAAAAAAACCCAAAAACAAAAAACCTGTCTCAAAAAAATAAAACCAAAAAAGGCTGGAGAGATGGCTCAGTCCTCTGATATTCTAGAATAATTTTATTCAATATATCACCACAGGCATAACCATTGTCTCTTATCTTATAAGGGTCACATACCCAGGCAAAGAAGCACCTCCTCTTTCCTGCCCAATAGCCCAAGGTTTTATGGGTGGAACGAATACCACTACAATATATGTTAGTGGGAAGGAGGGGGTGTCTCAATGTTTTCCTGACTCTTTTCCTCGGCATTTCCTAAGCCATCTACTCTTTCATCCTTCTCCTATCACATCATCAAACATTGTCTTTTTCTGACATAAACAAAGACTAATGAAAACTACACCTCCATTCAATCATTCATTAATTTATTCATTCATATATTTATTTTTTTGGTGCAGTCTCCTGTAACCCAGGTTGGCCTACAATTCACTATGTATCTGGGGCTTGCCTTGAACTTCTGATCTTCCTGCTTCAAACTTTGAAGGGCGGAGAATACACTCCTGTGCCATTGCACCTGGCCAAAACCATAATTTAAATTAGTTTGTTTTTAAAGATGAAGTTTCTCTGTGTAACAGCTCTGTCTCTCTTGGAACTTCCTTTGTAGACCAGGATGGACTTGAACTTGCAGAAATCCACCTGCCCCTGCCTCCTGAGTGCTGGGATTAAATGCATGCACTAACATGCTCAGCTGAAAACTTCTGTCTTTAACAAATCCCAATATTCAGGGCTGGAGAGATGGCTAAGCAGTTAATAGCACTGACTGTTCTTCCAGAGGACCCAGGTTAAATTCCCAGCATCCACATGGCAACTCACAATTGTCTGTAACTCCAGGGTCTAACACTCTTACAGACATACATGCAAGTTACCAATGCATATAAAAATAAATTATTTTTTTAAAACCCAATATATTCCAAATGAAGAAATTAAGGTTCACTAGTCTTTATTGTGGTGATTGCACTGAGTAGTTGCTCAGTAACTAGTAGTTGGTTCCACCCCACGTAAGTTGTCATGTCAGTCCATATGAGACTACAAGGCTCTCAACCTCAAAACCATATTCTTTCAATTCTCTTATACCAAGTTATGTGGTTTTACTAGATTTCCATGTCCTTAAATCCATAGTATTATTTCATTTATTTATTGCACTGCTGGCAATTGAACCTATGGCCTGGTGTATGCTAAGTAAGCATCATTACACTACCTTACCAGTTTTCTCTCCTCTATCTATCTTCCTACTTATCTATCTACCTACCTACCTATCTATTGATCTATCCACCTATCCATCCATCCATGTATTCAACCATGTATACATCTATCTCTGTGTGTGTTTGTGTTTTTGACACAGGCTTTACTCTGTACTCCAAGCCTACGTGGTGCTCATTAAATACTAAATAACCCAGGTTGACTTCTAATTCACAATCCTCCTGTCTCAGCTTCCCCAGTGCTAGTATTACAGATGTGAGACACCACACTTGGCTTCACTTATTAGCTTTATTGACATATAGTTCAAATACCATACAACTTAAGAATAGAATGCCTTTTAGAATATTGACAGAGTTGTGTATCACTTCAATTTTAGAACATTTTTATTACCCTTAAAGAAATTCCACACCCATTACTGATCACTTCCATTTATAATTATCACACCTCATGCCCCTAGCATTAGGTAACCACTGACTTACTGTCTCTAGATTCCACAATTATGAATATTTCATATGAATGGGACTATGTATTTCATTTAGTATATATTTTTTTAGATTCATTCATGTTGCAGTGTAATTTATGAATATTATTCCATTACATACATTTTGTTACACTATCTCCATTCCTTAATCTTTTAAAATATCATGAGTGTTTTGCTGTATGTATGTTCATGCATTAGGAGTGTGCCTGGTGCCTAAAGAGGTGAGAAGGAGGTACTAGATCTGCTGATTGTAGAGATGATTGTGAGCTACCATGTGGGTGCAGGGAACTGAATCTGGGTCCCCTTGAAGAACCACTGGCATTCCTAATTGCTGAACTATCTCTCCAGCCCCATTTATAAGTTTTTACAAAAATATTTGTGTGTGTTAGTGTGTGGTGAGTTTATGTGCACCATTTGTATGTAGATGTCCACAGAGGCCAGAAAGAATAAGGTCTTTTGGAGCTGGAGTTACAGCTGGTTGTGAGCTGCAGGATATGGTGCTGGAAACCTAACTGTGGTCCTCTGTAAGAGCAGTACACAATCATCCCATTTCTCTCATTCCTTATTTTAAGATTTTAATTACCTGGGGAGGGAGAACTTTTGGATAGCATGGAAAATCTTTCAGGAGTTGTTTCTCTCCTACCATTTGTGTCTGACAATCAAGCTCAGGCTGTCAGGCTTGGCAGCATTGGAACTTTACTGGTGAACTATTTTTAGTTTTTCAATTATGTGTGTATGTGTTTGTGTGAGTCTGTGCATATGTGAATGCAGTGCCCCTTGGAGTCCAGAAGTGGTTGTTGGATTCCCTAGAGCTGAAGTTACAGGTGGTTGTGAGGTGTATGAATCTGGGTTGTCTGCAAGAGCAATACTTGCTTGTTTCTTGGCCAGAGACAAGTACATGTCTTAACCACTAAGATGGGGCTGGAGAGATGGCTAAGAGGCTAAGAGCACTGACTGTTCTTCCAGTGGTCCTGAGTTCAATTCCCAGCAACCACATGGTGGCTCACAACCATCTATAATGACATCTGGTACCCTCTTTTGTATACATAATAAATAAATCTTTAAAAGAAAAACACTGAGAAATCTCTTCAGCTCATCCTTGTATTAATTTTAAAAATTGTTTAAAATTGCATTTTATTTATGTATGTGCTATATCGTGTGTGTGTGTGAAAGTCAGAGGACAACTTGTTGGAGGTGGTTGTCTCTTTCTACCATAGACCTGAGGATCAAACTCTGGTTGCCAGACTTGGTGGCAGGCACCTCTAACCTACTGAGCCATTTTCCTGACCCGTAAATTTTATTCCTTTGAAGCAAGGTTTTTCTCTGTGGCCCAGGTAGGCCTAGAGCTTATGATTTTTCTTTCTTAAACTGATGACCTGAGTTGGATGTCTGGGATTTATATGGTGGAAGAAAAAACTTACTCTGACCTCCATTGTGTGTCCGTGGCACATAACCTCTCCCCCACAAAAAAAAAAAAAATGTAAAAATTAAAAAAGCAGTGGCACATGCTTTTAGTCCTCAGCACTTGGGAGGTAGAGGCAGGCAGATCTCTGAGTCTGAGGCCATCCTGATCTATAAAGCCAGTTCTGGGACAGTCAGAGCTACACAGAGAAACCTGTCTCAAAAAACCCAAAACAACAAAAAAGGTATTTTCCTCCAAACGTTCCTAAGTGTACAATAATATTATAGAAAGACAAAATAAAGCCTTTTTCCAAGTCTTCCAGATCTTCTGACTACAGGAAAATAGAGGTACCTTTGAAGACTGAGCAGCACCACTCAGGAAGGGGTAGGGAGGGGGGAAAGAGAATATTCCCAGCAACACTTCCTCTGTTGGCAAGGTAAGATTGGGGGGGGGGGCTAGAAAGATGGCCCTGA
>PVIH01016138.1:0-46842 GCA_004025045.1 Sigmodon hispidus | reverse complement strand
CCACTCCAACTATAGGAACACCTGACTCACTCTTGAGGGAGGGGGGAAAGAACTGGATTTGGCCAGAAGTGGAGACTGATCTAAGCATTATTGGGTCAGTGGGACCATAGGACTGTCTGCTCCCTGCCCAGGGAGGAGATGGGCAGTTGCAGAGAAGAAAAATGACCAGATGTGTTGGGAGGGGGAAGAGACCTTGAATTAGGATATATAGGGAAAGTGGAACACAAAGAAAATATATGTGTAGCAATCTTATTTGTATTTCTACCCTTGATAAGCCATGCTTATGATTCTTATCCTCTGTATAGTTATTGTTAACTCTTCTGCATTTTAAATTCTTTTTACTGTTTTTTTTTTGATAAATACAAAATAAAAAAAAAATAGAAGCCAAAAAAAAAAAAGAAAATATATCATAAAATATGTAATTTAGATAAGTTACAAGAAAGTTATAGAAGTTGTAGGGGCTTTGGTGTCTCAGCACAAAGAAGCTTTATTAACTCAGAGAGGACAAGAGGTCTTGAGCTGCCTTTGGAACAGACAGAAAAGAGTAGATTTCCTCCTCTGTGATTTTCAAGGAGAAAAGAGAAAGTGTGTTCTACTGTAAGCTGATAAGTCCTGTTTGGAAGTGTTAGCTAGTGCAGACAAATAATGAGTTTTGATTGCTCAGCCTTGGTGTTTTGCTAGTTGGGCTTGGAGTTTTAGTTAGGCATAAGGAAGTGGCCCAATAAGGCCACTTGGGTTCTGGCTTTAAGAATACAACCTAAATGTGTAGCAAGGGAGAGGGAGGTCAAGACTTGACAGTACCATGTTTGCAGTGTTTGGGCCTGTTAGGGAGACCTGAAGAACTGATTAAGATACGAGGAACAAAAGGAATTTATTGTAATTAAAGCATATCACATATGAGAAGGTATTTCAGTTTGGGAAATGTCAATTACATGTATATGAAGATTGGCCTGAGTTCTGATGCCAAATATCTGCATAAATATTTGTCTGAAAAATATCTCTCTATTACTTAAAGAGATAGACAGAAAGAAGGCATTAAGTTAGATTAGATTATAGAGGAAGATCTGAGAGGAGTAGGGTAAGGAACTGTGATCAACATATATTATTTTAATTAAAAATGTGGATACATTGGTACTCATGTGTAACTCCAATGATAGAAAAATTATATATATATACATATATAATATATATATACACACATACATATATCCCTGGAGCTCATTAGCCAGCCAATCTACCTGAGCTGGTAAAATGCATAATCAATGAGGTTCTGAAAAAAGGTATTTGGTAGAAGATGTAAATAAAATAGGAACAGTAACAAAATTTGAGATTGCAGAGCCAGCCAGGCAGGACATATTCTTAAATTTAAGAAGGCTATAAAAAGAATAGGAATTTTGTACGTCTTCTCTTTTGAGTAATTAGAAATTTTCTTGTCTATTTATGTTTGCTTGCTGAAAAACTGTCTCTTACCTGTCCAATCTTCTAAACCTCTGGTGATACTTATTCTTCATTCTACTTTTATGAGATAAATATTTTCAGATTGAAGCAGTAAAATCAGATGTATTAGTTGATGTGAGTCCAGCTTAATTCACTTATAATAAGCTACTCTTTCTTCACCTAAGTTGCCATGAATAAGAGTTTTCATTTTTGATATTGAACAGTATCTCACATACACATAAAAATCTATAAGTGTAATACTGCTCATGAGTAAAGAGAGTAGTCAGTAATGCAGACCCCTGGGGTTTATTGGTGAGGCAAATCTGGTGAAATCCATGATCATTGAGAGATATAATGTCTAGGTATGGACCACAGGCATTATGTTGTATCACATTGCAGTTAATTTTTATTAAAATCTTAATTTTTGAGATATGTTTATAATCCACAAGGAATGTATAAAACCAACTATTCATGTGGATATAAGTTTCTGTTTTTATGTTTTGTGGTCCTGAAGTATGAATCCATGGCTTTGTACAGTTAATGAAAGAACTGGGAATGTACTCACTTGCTAGTGGATATTAAGCAAAAGCATTCTTATTTCATCGAAAGATAATGGGTGAATACATTTAAAACACACACACACACACACACACACACACACACACACACACACACACAACTTCTGATTTGACTGTAGAAGGCTTGCTTAGCAGGAATTTGTGGTGACCATATTGCATCCTTGGGCATTATCTGTGACGTACTGTGCTTTATCTATAGCTGAGCCTTACCTGGCTTGAGAAGCTTTAGATTTTATACTTTTTTAATGTATTTTAGGGAAAAGAGAAGTTTTATTACTGTATGGTACCTTTTTTTTTTAGCTATCCTGAATGTTTTGCTTTTGTATATAAAATTTGATATTGATTTTCAAAACAACAATTAAAAATTTTCATGTGACTAATGTATTGCAAAGCTTGCTGACTCTTTACTAGAAACCATGACCATTTTTTTCTTGACTGTGCAATCTAAAGACACTCAGCTTCTCCTACTCTAAAGTTACCTTCTTCAGTAATCAACAATTTCACACAAGTTCTTCTGATTGAATAATATCTACTGAAAATTTCAATCCATTTTTCTCTCAAAATAATAAGAGGGAGTAACTAAATGGTAAAGATACCTGTGCTATCAACCTTGTCTCCAGCTCATGTGAGCTGGACAGCCAGAGATCATTGGGTATCCTATTTATTAATACTTGTTGTTCTCCAGAAACAGAGTTTCTCTCATCAACCCTGGATCTAGGTTTAAGGCTAACAACCCCACAAGAACCTTCAGTATTCTTTCACCACAGCATTATGATCAGTTTTTCCACGAGCACGACACATTGAACTGCTTTTTTGCAAGTACTGGAAATTGAATACACTAAGTACACCAAGGCCTCTTAACAATCCCCAATCTGGATTATTTTTGCAAATTTTTATGGAATGTCATTTCCCTTTAAAGAGACTGAGAGAGTCATGTCAAATTTATAAGTTGCAACTTATGTTCATCCTGTTGTAGAAAAAAAAGAGAATGACTTCTTCTGACAATGAGTTTAAGCACAGAAGGCATCATAAACATATAACTGATGAGAAAAAACCCAGAATAAAAAATATCTGAAAATATTCTTAGAAAATTCAACCTCATAGTAGTTACTTAGGCAATAACTTATATGAGAGGTTCAGGCAGCATAAGAAAAGAAACAGTTGCCTTTTCCTTGGGTTCCCTTTCTGTTCCCAAAATATGCACCCCACTGAAAAACATATCAAGCCACTGAGCCTTGTTAAAACAATGGGTGTAGTAATAGGAATCACTGTTAAAAATGAGGATAATAACTGGTGAGGAGGCATTTTATTTCATACTTTATTCCAGACCCTTCACATCTTTATGCTAAAAAGATCCACAGAAATAGTTCCTGTCCATGTAGAGCTAATGGCTCTCTTCATGAAGCTAATACGCTGTGCTTCAGTAATCTTGGAATTCATTTCTGAAGTCACACTAATCTGACTTTCTCTTTCTTCCTCTTTGTTTTGCTTTCCTTCCTGAATGCTTTTTTTTTTTTTAATTTTTGAAGAGTTCTGCTGAGTGTAAAGCATTTCAGTTACTTTTTATGCCATTTCTAATCAGTGGTAACACTTTTCTTTTCAGACACTTATTTTGAAATTCATTTTTTAATATACAGAAAAGCAACTTGTGAAGGAAACAGTGTTTTCAAAACATTACAGCTGACGCCTTCTGAGCCTGTCTCTCACCATTGCTTACCACTCAGTGTCTCAGGGGAAGTTTTCTGTCTGGTGTTTCTTTCCAGGATTTTTACTCTTTAGAAAGCTGTTTTGAGGAGGTATAATCTAGCATCACAGTCATACAATTATACATATGTATAGTAATCTGTTTATGTATATATTTGATTAAAATAATCAATCTACTTCCTTAGCAATAATCTATGTATTCAGTTGCCCACTTTCTCCGGACATTTTCCATATCATGTCATACTCAATATCATGTGGTCTGCAATCCATGAGTTCACTTCTACAGCTTTATCCAGTGGCCTCCTGTATCCTCCACACAGTGACTGCCCTGCCACCTGTTGTCTGGTCTTTACTTGAAAATATACTTGACACTTGGAATATTTCTAGTTGCTTAGATTCTTAAATATCATAAAGCACAAAGGTGGTTGGCGTCTATTTGAGAGATAAATAACATATTAATTTGAAGGTAGTCTAATATATAACAGACAACTGCAAGCTACAATAATTCATAAGTTATCCAGTTTCTTGGCATGGGTATTCTATTATTCTATTTTCATAGCAAAAATATGAAAAGAATAAAATTTGTCTGATTGCTTGATAATCAGTAGCTGGAATTTTAAAACAATTATTTTCAGAATGTACCCAGCCTAGAAGAGATTATCTGGATAAATGGAAAGAAATAAGGCAATAATCTCTCATTTGATGTTCTTTGTCGAATAATAGTGACAGAATAAAACAATTCATACTAATAAGTGCAAGGACAAATTCAGGGATGTCATGTTAAAGAAACAGAAATAAAGAAAATTTTGTTTTTGTTACTCTAAATAGTTTAGAAGAAACTTCTTGAAAAGAAAATTGCATGTGCATAGCAGTTTGAACCAAGGCCCCGAGGTAAATAATAAAGATCCAAAATAACCAGCTTCTTACATTAAAACTACTGCCACTCAACCAACATCCACAATATATAAGACTGGGGGTATACAGCAGGGGAACTCTGAAGCTTAAAGAGATATAGCATAAATGCAATGTTAATCACATGGCAAGTAAAACCATATGTGCCAGATTTGTGAAAAATCAATTTAACAGGAGCTAGGGTCATTTGTGAAGAAAAACTAACTGAAGGGCATAACTTCATCTGAATTGCAAATGACCTGTAGATAAATTGGCAAACATTGTCCTTACTTATAGATTGTTATGGAAGAGTCCAGCTCACAGTGGCAGCACCAGCCCTGGAAAGTGGTTCTCAAGTATCTTCTAAAATTGGAAAATTCTGTAGGAACAAACCTCCATGCAGCATTCCTTTATGGTTCCTTTTTGGTTCCTGACTCCAAGTTTCTGCTTTGATTTCCTACTTTGGATTCCTCTGATGGTGAAGTGTAACATATAAGTAAAATAAAGTCTTTTCTTTCCAAATTGCTTTTGATCATGGCCTTGATCACAGCAATGGAAACCCATGTAGGACATAATTCATTACAACTACTTTCAGGGCAAATACAAATGTCATGGTTAATTTTAAGATTACCTTAAAATTAAGAATATAATATATACACTAACACCCTAAAAAGAATTAAAAAATATAGCTGTCCTTTACATTTACATGCCTTAAGATCTATGCCTATTATTGGGTTAACATGAGACTAAGAAAAAAGTTCCAAGAATATTCTTCTGTAATTACATCAATCTGGAAAATTCTTCAAGAATGAGGACTATACTGAGTGAAAAGTAAATTTATTTACCAGACTTCTTACATCAGTGATGTGAAATGTAAGCTATAGTTTGAAGCATTAATTAATAACTCATTTTTTGTGACATGACTTTAGAATACAAATGTGGTTTATATATTCAATATTACTAATTGTGACAGAGTAGTTATTTTGCTATATAAATATATTCTTCTTAATTTTTATATGGATATGCTACATTTTATAATGTTTATACATTAATAACTAGATATATTACTTACTAAATGCATAGTAACAAATTAATATTCTATAATAGGCATTACAAACTTTACAGTGTTACTGTAGAAACAATAGCAAAATTCAAACTAAGTTTATTTAGTCAGCAGGTGGCAGAGGAGATGAGAACACTTTCTTGTTTCAAATCCATCAGATCTGAAGACTGAAGGCGACATGTAAATTGCTTTTGTTCAGAATTCTGAATTTGTGTAGTTCATCTGGAAGGTATGTTTGCTATTTTGAAATGTCCGAGCATAAAGAATTTGTGAAGTATTGCCATCAGAGTTGTGCTTATAAGCTTTCCCTGAAAGTGTTTCAATATCCTAGCCTACCCTCCTTCCTTTCTGCCCTCTGTCTTCATTTCTTCCCTCTCCCTCCTTCACTCACTCCCCTTTCTTCTTTCCCTCCCTCCTTCCTTCTCTCCTTCTTTCCCTGACTCTTCCTTTCTATTCACCTTTCTTCTCCATGTTCTCTTACATTGAATCTTTCAATTTTCCTACATTTTGTTTTGTTTCTCCCCCCCCCCACACACACCTCAAAAACACTAGAGGAAGAATGCTTAGTGAGTTTTTTTTTTTTTAACATGTACAAAGAATAGATGTATCATCCTTGCAAAAATAAATAGACTTACTAAAAGTCATATACTAGAGTTAAGATGAAAATAATTTTACTGTTAAAATCATGCCTTTTAAAATGCAAGAGAATATTTCAATAACAACTATTTTTGGTATGTAAATTAGAGGGTATTCCTTCTCTTGTTTTGTCTTGTTTGTTTATGTATTTCAATAAGTTAAATCAGTGCTTAATGTTTAAAATATTCCAGATTCTTGAATTTCAAGAACTATGAAGTGGATTTACAGAGTTAATTTATAGCTCTTTGCAATGTATTTCTATTTCCAGGCTTCAAAGTTTTTAATTTGCACATCTAAAATAAAACTTCTTTTTCTTTCTTTTTTTATTATTAAAAAAAAAATTCCCTATACTCACAACTACCCCCCATTCCTTTTCGCAGTCCTTCCTCAATCTCTCCCCTCCACTCCTCACTCCCCGATCCCAGCCTTGTTCACTCCACAGAGAGGGCAAGAAATCCCAAATTGAGTTAATTCGGTCTGGCATATCTAGTTGAGGTAGGACCGAGTCCCTCCCTCAAGTATCAAGGCAGAGAAAGCTGTTTCCTCTCAAGGCATGGGCTCTGAGAAGTCAGTTCATGCACTCCGGATAGAGTCTGTTGTGAGTACAAGAAGCTCCAAAAACTGCCAATGCCTTTTGACTGTCATTTGCATTCATAAGGTCCAGATCTATTCCATGTAATGCTCTCAGATGTCTTGTCACAGTCTGCAAGCTCCCATTAGTACAGGACTGCCTACTCCATGAGTCTCCCCATCATGATCCCACTCCCTCCTCTCATGCAATCTCTTTTTACTCTCTTCAGCTGGACCAGTAAGTAGTAGCTCCTCCTAATAGATCTCTTCATCTGCCTCCATCAGCTCCTGGATAAAGGTTCTGTAATGGCTATTAAGGTGGTCATTCATATGATAATAGGGAAAGGCCAGTTTAGGCAGCCTCTCCATAATTGCTTGGAGTCCTAGCTGGGCTCAACTTTTGTTTTTTGGGGTGTTCCCTAACACCAAATTTCTCTAATCCCCAAATGGCTCCCTCAATAAGGATATCAGCTTCTTTCATCTTCCTCTCTGTTGCTTCTTCACCCCCACCCCACATCACCTTCAACCATCCCATTCTCTCCTGTTCTCTTCTCACCTCTCCTTGCTCTCCTCTCCCACCCCCTCACCCCAGCCACATATGATCACAATTTTCTGAGGAGTTCTTTTCTATTTCCCCTTCCCAGGAGGATCTATAGATGTCTCTCTTACTTTCTCCTGTTAGCTAGCTGCTGGAGGCGAAAAAACAGGGAAGGTGGATTGTAGCCTAGTTATCCTTTGCTTTATGTCTACAATTCACTTATGAGTAAATACATACCATGTCTTTCTTTTCCAGTCTGCTTTATTTTACTCTGGATTATACTCTTAGCTCATACTCTGCAATGCTTGCTTTAAAATAAGATTCTCCTATGTTATTGAGCTATTTTGTTTTGTCATTGGTATTTCATAGCTATGATCAAATGTTGAATAATATTCATGATAAGAAATGTAACTTACTTAATAACCTAAAAATTCTTTTGTAGCGAATGTTTTAATTAAAGACTAATATTGTTTATCATTATAACTTATTGTAATTTAGAGGGAATATTGAACTATTTTGCACCTTTATGTTTCTTAAGATGTCAAACTAAATAACCATGTCTTTCAGAAAGATGCCACAAATCTTTAACCTTGTTTTAAAGAGTTGACTTTTTTATCTTAAAAGTTAATTTCTATAGTCCACCTATATATTTCCATTTACTCTTGGAAATGTGGTAGTACCATACTGCCTGGTTAGTACTCACCTACATTCTAAGCAGCAATTCCTAGTGAATCTTCTTTGACATACTCATAAAGGACCAATGTCTCAGAACGATGCAATACTCTGATCCCAAGGCCTGTTGAAAACCTATACACAACCTAAAATCTGGTGAAAAATCAGTAAATAGGAGTTTACTCTCATTCTATTTGCTGAAAACTGAACATTCAATGGCGTGTATGTATTTTTGTTTTTATTGATTTGGGTGTAAATATTTATTAGAGTCATGTAACATTTAAGGACAGATGTATCATGAGTTTGAGAGTCAGGCATTGAAGCTTAGGAAATTTAAAAAGTCAAACATTAGTTTATACTCTGCTTATTGCTGAGAGACTCTAAGGTCCACATGGCCAAGTACTGAAGGAGCAGTAGGAAAGACCAGGATTTGGATTGTATTTAGTGAAGTGGTCACTTCCCTGGCATCCCAAAAGTATTTTGATGAGATAGTATATTGATACTGTTAGATAATCAAAGAGGAGATGATTTAGTTTTAAAATGGTTTTATAACAGACAATTAACAATAAAGAATAGATACAGAGATGTCTAACTTGAAGTTTCAACTAACTGACTTATATTGAGAACAGAAACAGAAACAAATCAAACAAAAAAATGGAACATATACAACTGTAGAAAATTCTTCAAAGGTTTACATTTCTTTTCCATTTTTACTTTCACTTTTACATAGAAGGTCATGGAAATCAATATGTATAAGTATATTGATATGCAATTATTTACAAATTGTTAAATTTTTTATGGCCAAAAGTCACTTTTTATTTTTTTTCTCTTGTTCATCCATTTGCTACTATCCCTTTATTTTAAAGGTAAGTGAACTAAAACAGAAAGAAATTAAATTATATATACCAATTAAACTAATCAAACTTCAATTTACTTATCATCAATTTAAGAAAGCATTACTCTCAATATATATATTTCACTTCTAAATTGTCAATATTCAGTGGTTAAGATTAATATATATTCTTTTGACCAACATTTTTCTTACTCCCAAATAATGAACAACACACACACACATATATATATATGTTAATAACTCATAGTACTTACAAAAAAAATAGGGCACTATAAAAAATAAGCATTTGGGGCCTAGAGAGATGACTTAGTGGTAAAGAACACTGTCTCTTTCAGATGTCCTAAGTTCAATTCTCAGCAACCATATGGTGGCTCACAACCATCTATAATGGAACCTGATACCCTCTTCTGGCATGTAAGCATACATTGAGAAAGAGCACTCATACTTAAAAATACATAAATAAATAAAATTAATTTTTAAAAGATAATCATTCATTGCCAACATCTGTATTTTTATAGATATAACTGTATTTTATACTAAGTAGTGCTTCATGGGCTTTTTTTTATTGAAAAATTAAATACTGCTAAACTCCCAGATGGTTACTAATACCTCTTAATCTCTAGATATTTATTATTCTTCAAATGCCAGCTTGATAATTAGTTTCGAAAACATAATTAGAGGTTAATTATTATATTATTATGTATATTTTAAACCGAGTAATAAAGACATCTGTAGTGCTTTATGAGTGATCTGGCTCTTTGATGAATAGATCATCCTAAAAAATGCATAATAAATTACAATTTATGATTAAAGCTGATATTCAAGGACTACTGCACAACTTTGATTAGTTTTATGTAAATGAAAATGACTACTAGTGTTGTCATATTGTCTATTGTCATAAATATTTCCCCAAAGATATCTTTCCTGAGGCATTCTTATGGAGCCTGCACCCAGATATCTCAGTGATGCTTTTACTCTATTTGCTCAGTCTCCTTTCTATTTACTACACATAGATGTCAAGAACATTAAGAGGTCTGGGATTTTATACTGGATGAAAGCTAACAAGGTAGCTTGTCACAATCTTATAGATGCTGGCAGAGTCAAAAGAGATTGCGGTTGGTGTCAAAGGTTTTACTAGTTATGACAAAAAGTCTCTTAGCTGTATATTTTCACTGCAAATGTTTTTTCTCACTGATGTGAATGACATGAAGGTAAGCTCAGGTGCATGATTCATATACACAGTGAGACTTCATCATAACTAAATAGCCCAAAACGCCAGAAACCATTATTTTATAATGCTGTTAGAGATAAACAAATTTGCCCTCTGATACATATCAAAGGATTCTATCTTTACTTTTGACAACAATTTATTTTACAATTTTTAAACTTTTTTATACATTTTTTCTCTTTCTCATAATGTATCATGATCTCATTAATTTCCCTGTCCCTTCATATCTACCCTTTGTCCTTGCAACCCCCTCACAAATAAAATAAAATTTAAAAGATACAAAGAAGAGAAAGAAAAAATTAATCTTAACATGCAATCTGAGAAACAATGAGTAATACAGTAAACCCTTCATCTAAATATTTTTATTTGCAAATGTTCATTGCACAGTCATTTGTCAGGTTGGAAGCCTCTGGTTTCTGTTATGCTTTTGATGCAGGACCCTCACTGGGTCTCCTTTTGGATAGTCTGTTTTTCTCCAGTGTCATGGAAATCCTGCACCTTTGAGTCTGCAGGACCAACCTTTTTACCTGCTCTAGCAGATCACAGATCGGATAGAAGTTGTGAAGGGCCAAGTCATAACCCTGGTTCTGGGCCTGGATAGTTGACAAATTGTTCAACCCTCCAACTCTTCCCAGTCCTCACCACTAATGTGAGTTCTCTAACATTGACCTGGTAAGTTCTCACTTTCAGCAATGAGCAAAGGACAGTGCCAGTTCTCCTGTTCTCACACCCTTAGGGACAGCTCTTCCATATCTTCACCATCAGAGCCAGCTAGTGCTACTGTCTTGCCTAGGTGAGATACAAGAGCTACTCTCCAGAGTGCTACAGCTAGTGAGAAGCAGAGACAGCCCTCCCACTCTAATGACCTCCAGGGCAGCTCTCACACCTGCCTCAGGTGTAGAAAGGTTGGGGTGTGGAGATCATCTCTTCCCCCACCCATGCTGCCATATGGCAAATGAAAGGCAGAGCCAGATTTCTCATTCTCATATTCTTAGTGCCAGCTCATGTACTCCTCTCTAAGTAAGCTCCATTGTGCTGCTCAGATGAGGTGAAGGGCTGTTCTTCTGAGTGTTTAACTAGTAAGTGGAACATACAGCTACTTTGCCAGCTGGAAGTGGTTGAAGTGAGGGGATAGGGCAAATTTTCCTTGCCCCCATCACGATATTGCAGATGAGAAAGACGGCCTCATCACATCTTCAGGGCTGGCTTACCAGTGTCCCTGTCTACAGGGTCATGCCTATCATGCTAACAAAATGACTTGCAGGACCTGTTCTCCTGAGTGCTGCAGGTGGTGGGGGGTTTGGTTACAACCCACACCCACTGTAGGTTAAGAGGTTTGAAATGAGGATGGCATGTTTTCATCACCAATATTACCATATGGCAGACAAGAAGAACATTACTTGCTCTTTCATTTTCATACACGAAGGGTCACCTTACCATGTCCCTGCAAACAGAGCCAGCCCTCTTATGCTGCCCATATGATGTATAGAACTTTCTCTCCTGAGAGCTTCAGCTAGTGAGATACAAGATCAGTTGTGCCTAGTGTTACCACCCATGAGGTACAGGGCCAACTCTGTTAATCCCCTTCCTCTCAAGCTTCAGTGGTGCCAGGAGCCAAAGAAATCAACAGAGACTCTGGCTGCATCAAGATATGAACCAAAGCATGGGCCCTGGCAGGTTCCCAGGCCAAGGCATCATCATACTCCCCCCCACCCCCCACCCATGTGTGGCAATCAGCCCATTCACCTAGGCCTGCTCTTTACCACTTTTACTTCTTTCAACATACCTCTTTCCATAAGACATAAGATATTCTCTTTCTTTCTCCCTTCATCCCTCCCTCCCTTGCCCCTTTCTTCCCTCCCTGTTTCAGATGCCATAAAATACATTTGTTCACAACAACAATTCCTATCTTCCACAAGAGCCTGGGTTTGCTCTTTGGAGCTGAGGTTTGCATGTAGGTCTCCTCATCCCACTCAGTACATTATAGCACAGGGCAGGACAGTGTTCCCTCCTCAGAGCCTGGGTGTGTTCACTCCAGGGCTATGTATGAATCTCCTAAAGGTGTAGTCTGGCTACTAAGTCTTTATTGTTCTATTTTTTTTTCCATAAAGACTAGGGATCCCAATGCTGGGATGAAAACCTGCAAGCGCAGAGAGGCAGAGAAAGTACCCAAATACTCCTTTTTCATTCTCATCCCTGAAAAAGAGCTGTCTTCTACAACATCTCTAATAAAATCTGCACTAGCCAGATTTCCTCCCTTTTACTTTGTGTGTGTGTGTGTATGTGTGTTCTTTCCTTTTACTATTTATGTTTTGTTTCCCTAACTTGCTGTTTGCTCTACCTTTGGACCTATAGCAGACTTTATTTAATTCTGTTTACAATATTCAAGCAGAAATCTCTTGGATTAAAGGTATGTGCTATAGCTAAGTGACACTATAGTTAGAAACAGATTTTTCAAATAAATAACACAATCTTGTGGGCCACAGTATAATCAGATACTTTCCAACATCTCCCCCTTTTTGTCTAAATAAAAATGAAATATATCACTTTTACTTTTTATTATAAAATAACACTCAAGAACAAATATTAAAGTAAAAACCTGAGATAATCACAAGTGGCCTCAGCATACACACCACAACTGTGGACTTCCTGACTCAAAAGGCTTGTCCAAACCCTTTGCCTTACTTCATTTATTCCTGAGGGCCTTTTAATTTTTGAGTATGCCATAGAACTTCATATTCTATCCTGACCAGCTGAACGGAACCTTACCTTTCAAACCAAACACTCTATTGGACATCTGACCATAACACAGACAAAAATTTCTGTAACATTTCTCTTTTTATCTAATTGATAAGTAAAGACATGTACTACCTCAACCCTGTTAAAATATTTTATTTTAGTTCCAAATTTCTTCAAATCATAGAGATTTATAAAACAAGATTGAACTGCAGTAACCCTATAAATTCACTTAGAATATTTTACATCACTTAATTGTGTTTTTATCAACAAATAGCAAAACTATTTTTTTATATTTAAAAAGAAAACTTACTCTAAAGATGTTGTCCAACATGACAAAGACCACATGGTAATCTATAGTCTAATATTCTAACATGAAATTAAGTTACAGGGTTTAATAAAACCTGTTTATTTTTCAGGCCTGTGAGAGGCAACTATACCTTTGATATTTTAATTTAGAGTGTCATTTTTATTTTTATTTTTCACAACTTGTTTTTGAATTCTAACTGTTCCCTCACGTGAATGTGTGAGAAGACATGAAGTCAATGATACAGACCCGAGAATTCAGGTAAAAGCAGACTGCAGATGTGTTAACAGATTTCACAGAGGATTAACTGTCTGACTCCTGATTATCAGAGGCTGTAGAAGGATCAGACATAGAAGGGCTGGAGGTGCTTAAGAGATTTCTCACTTTTAGAAGGAGGTAGATAGCAACAATAGTCAGAGAGAAGACAGAGATGGAAAACTGTGATGGACCTTTACGTCTTTTGCTTCATTGGGAGCTTCTGTAGATTTTTAGATTATGGCCAAATACCCAAGTACTGTCTCCTAATGAGGGACCATGTTTAAAGATGAGACTTGGTTCTGTCTCCAGAGGTGTCAGCCCTTATTTGGATGCATTAGGAAAACTGAAACAGAAAATATGTGGATACTGAACTGGATGGACAGACAAATATGACAGGTCATATGAAAAAGAAAAGAAAACAAGAAAGGAAGAAGGGAAGGAAGGAAGAATAAAAAGGGGGTCCCAATACATGCTTACCTGCTAATGGGACAGATAGCACAAAACATTGAGAGGTCTCCTCATAAAACACACCATCTTGGGGACACTGTTCAGCAGTGCAAGTGAGGAGACAGAGCTGATCAGGTCCGTGATCAGGGTGTTAGAGGTTGTTGAGTCCTAACTGCTCCCTTGAGGGAGATGGTGAGTAGAAGTAGTGTCAATGACAAAGACCATGGGAGTCAGGTAAAAGGTAAATGGCTGACTCTTTTATTCAGCACTGGGGAGAGCCTTATATACCCTTTATTCCAGCACTCAGGCTATGTAGAACACTGACAGTCTTAACTTGTTAAAGTATTCCCCTAATAGGCATAACTACTAATAAATTTATAATTATATAATTAGTCTTTTCAGATTTTAAAGCAGTTGCACATTGAAATATTAATTGTGTATCTATAGAATGGTACACATACTTTAATTTTTCTAACTGCAAAATGAAACAGATCCATTTGTCAAATTTTATTTCTATGGGTACTTTTGAGTTACTTACTATAAGTAATAGAGTTTGGTTATATAAAAATCACATAGGCCATTTTCTTATAATTTTTGGCTTGTTGCCAAAAGACAGAAAAATATTTTAAAAAAATTTTTGTAGTTAACATGGCATTTTCTATAGAATTTTGAGGCTCCTAGCATATTTTGTATTAATAGTTAGTCAATTTTATTATTACCTTGTGCTAGAAAGTCTGTTAAACCCATGTGCAATTTGATATGTATTATATATGACAAATAATTTCTATTTCAGTTTATGTAATGTAGTTGAATAAATAGTAATGGTAATTCTGAGTCATTTGGAATAAGTGCAGTGATTTCAATATGTAAAATAACTTTTTATGTATGACAAAAATTAATAAATAAGTCTATTTAGAGATTCAGAAAAAATAACAAAGCCATAAGAATTGCATATAGTTCTACTTTTTAAATGAATCATAAGGACTTTAAGCTACTTTATATACATTTTCTTACTTACAACCTGTCTTTTCCAATTTATTTGCAGCAGTTTAGAATGCAGAGACTTCAGAAATTGATGTCACTTTTACTTCATGAGGGAGAGTCTAACTATCTCTTTTTAAACATTGAAATATCTTGCTTTGGAGATATTATTTTGCTAATCTTTTACCCAAAATTATTGCAAGCACATTCTCAATATTTGTTTTCTGCTCATAATTAGGCATTTTAAGCAGTAGTAAAAGGTATTACAATTTCTCCTTGGTGTATTCATTTAATTGACATAGTCACATTTTTCCTTTCTTAATCAATTCATTACCCTCTTTTATATTATCTGAAATTTTTTACTCTGTTTTATGCTAAGAGAATACCCATTACAAAATATTATCTTTTCTCTGCATAAGAATTCCTATGAAATAATGAGTAGAATATAAAATAGCTATGGTACAATCAAATTATAGATCCGAGTAATATACATATACATACTGTAATTTATTTTCTACCAGAACCAAAGGTATTTCTCTCTCTGTCACAACTGATTATTTTCATATACAATATGTCTTTATGATCTTACAGAGCTTGAAATAGATTATTGAATTTTTGAGTAATTAATTCAGTTGTAGGTTATAACTAGTTAATATCTTTCATTAGTCTTCAAAATTAATGAATAATTTGTAAATTGTTTCTTCTAACTTGCAGTTTCTATTTTTAGATTTTCTGTCATCCTGTCTTATATCCTAGATAATTGATGACATCTTCATTTTGGAATTTTTAGAAGCAAGTTGTAATTCCCAGTGAGATAAAATTTTGTTCACTTCCTCAATTTTTTCCTAAGCTATACGTGTATAAATCAGCAAGAAGGACATTATCTACATAATGATAGATTTTATACTGAGGAACTGTTTATGAATTGCTGGCAATGTCTGTGGTATAAAATCTTGACACAAGTTGGGACTTATTAGCATTTTGGTTCAAGAGCTTTCCACTGATACCTTTTAATAAGCTGGCTATTATTATAAGCAGGCATAGTAAAAGCAAATTTTTCTTTATCCTGTTCTTGTAAAGGTATAGTAAAAAATATCAATATTTTAAATTAATCACAATAAGAGCATTTCATTAAATAATGGATAAAACAAAGGAATTCCATGCTGTATAGAGTTCATTGGCTGAATCAACTTATTTATTGCTCTTAAATTTTTTAACACTTTTCATTTTCCAAATATCATTTTAATAACAAATATAGAAGAATTATGAGTACTCGTTGATTCTTCAATATGTTGAGCATTTAGATGCTACTGTACTAGATGTCCTAGTATATATAATTCTTATGATATCAAAGGTCCTTTTTCTACCTCTATACATTTGTCCGCTAACAATTTTAAATGTAGAGTACTTGGTACCAGTAAAAGGCCAACAGCTGTTTTTTTTTTCCTGTTTATGTATGACCTGATTGCTCAGTAACTGTTCTGGATAGTATTTTTAAATGATATTTTTCTCAGATAAAATCAACTTTTATGATTTGTTTCTGTAATTGGAGAATTTTTTATCTGTGTTTTCTATTAGTACAACAAATCATGTCCTTACAAATTCATGACTATATTAACCACATATAGCTTTAATTTGTTGTCCCTCTGATCCTTTACATCTGAACCATATTGAGCTTTGTTTTGCCTAAGATAAAATTCCATCATTTAGATACTGAATATTTACCTCTTAAAGAGGCCAATCTATATGTTAAAACTTTGGTAAATTTTTTGTTACATCTCCTTCTATGTATAGTAAACATACATAGACATAAATTCAATTACTTTTACGTTTTATGGAAATCTTTAACAGATTATTTTTACAAGGGAAGTGTTGTGAATTGTTATCTTAAAAGCACATTGAACAAAGGTACTGAGTACATAGTATCCTATCATTTTCAAGACTGCGAGGCACAGCAAAAATTTTAGGCTCTTAAAAAGTAAAAGCTATTTTCATTATAGTGAATCACTACATACATGTAACAGGGTGGGTGATATTATGTATACTTCACACAAGCTGGAGTTATCTGAAAGAAGGGAAGTTTAACTAAGAATATGATTTCATAAAATCAGGCTGTAGAGGTTTTTGTTAATTAATAATTAATGTGGGAGGCATTGCCCATAGTAGTCAGTTGTTATCACTGGGTTTGTGGTCCTGGATACCATAATAAGGCAGTCTGGCAAGCCATTGTAATGAAGAGAATTAGAGGCACCCCTCCATGCCTTAACTATCAGTTCTTACCTCTAGGTATCCTTCCTGATTGAATTCCTACTCTCACTTCTTTTAAAGACAAATTATTACATGAAAATGTGAGTGAATTAAACATTCTCTTCCTCAAGTTGCTTTTGGAAGTGTAATTCATCACAGCATTGGTAATCTTAGTGTTTTATTATAGCTTTAGTAACTCTAAGAATGTGTACACTCTAATGGCTATTTTGTTCTGTGTTAATATTAAATATAAATGTTTTTTAGATAGACCAGGGGGCAGGTAAGTTTCAGTAACCTTTGTATATGTAAAGCATCCCTGCACTCAGACACACAGTAATTAAGGGAAAGAATCTCAGTGACAAGCCCTTACTGGCCATAAAATAAGGATAAACTCTAAAGATCTACCTGGCTGTTTAATTGACTTATTTTCCAGTTGTGTTTGGTTCTCTCCTTGGTCTCTGAGCTATTTTAACTCTGGTCATGGCCCTCAATGCTGTATCAGATGTGAACTTCTCAGGAAACTAAAGAACAATACACCAAATAGTTTAGTTAATGAATGAAATATAGATCTAAACAGGGATCTCAACAGAATAATCTCAAATGGATGAGAAATACTTAAATATTCAATATCCTTACCTATCAGGAAAATGCAAATCAAAAAGTCTCTGAGATGCCATCTTACACTTGACAGAATTGCTAATATCAAAACCAGAAGAGAAAGCTGATACTGGTGAGGATTTTGAGCAATCTACCATTGCTCAAATGGGGAAATCTACCATTGCTGACGAGTGTTTAAACCTGTAGACCCTCTTTGAAAACCAATATGGCTGTTTCTCAGAAAACTGAATACTGACCTACCCAAAGAACCAGCTATACACCTTCTGTGCATTTACTCAAAAGATACTTCATTTTATCACAAAGACACTAGCTCAACTATATTCAATGTCAGTTTTATTCACAACAGCCCAAAGCAAACTGGGATCAACCTAGATGTCCTTCAACATTAGAATGGGTGAAGAAAATGTGATACATTTATGCAAAGGAGTACTACTCAGTTGTTTAAATAATAATAACATAAAATTTATTAGACACACAGATGCAACTAAAAACATTCTGAGAGAAGTAACTATGACTCAGAAAGACAAATGCGTCATGCACTTACTTATTAGTAGATATTAGCTGAAAAATTGCATAATTATGCTAAAATCCACAGTCTCAGAAAGACTAAGTTAAAAAAAATTCTCAAGAAGAAATGCATTCATATCCTTGGGAAGAGAAATAGAATATATGTTTATGGGTATATGGAAGCAGGAGGTTTTTGGTACAGGAGATCAGATGTACGGATGAAAAGATAGAATACCAGGAGAGACAAATGAAATGGTGGGGGAAAAATTTCAAGGGTGAGTTTGAAACTGAGTGCAATGAAAACTCCTAAGAATCCAGGAAAGTGACTCTAGTGAATACTCCTAGTAATTGAGGATACTGAGCCTAAACATGCTGTCTTTTAGCCAGGCAGGTAAAACTTTCAGTGGAACAATTTTAGAATACCAATTCATACACAAAATACTCAACGTATAAATTGTCCTGCCTGCAAGATAGGCTGGTCTAAAGTTGTGAAAAACTCACGGGAGTGGGAAAACAATGATTGGACCAACGTGAGTTCTTAGTTTTAAATGATTCCTCCAGATCACATATCCTCCCTCCAGAACTTAAGATGTTATATTAGGCAAAATGATTGTGGGACAGATATAGTGGACTTCTTTGGTCAAACAATATTTTCTGAAATTGACAATGACATAATACCAATAAACTTAGAGTAACTGTGACTGTAAGGTTAAAACCTGAAAGAAAAATAAAGCCAGCCCAAATTCTATTATGAAATAAGGAGGAGCTCATGCAATTCTATTGTTAGTGGAGCATATTGGCAGCTGGCAATTGAATGAGGCTGCAGCTGGCACACAATACATTTCTTCTTGTAGTATGGCTATAAATACCTGCAAACACAATCATCACTAAATGAATTGAGCAGTTTAAAAGAGGGAGAGCTTGTGGCTTCAACCTTAGATAAAAAACTATAGATTACTAAGGAAGGATGAAAGCAAGATAAATGGATTTGGAGGGAAAAGCACACCTATTGCTTATCAAAAACCAAATTTCAGACTGTAAAATATGTACATACAAGTAACAGTATATGGACTAAACAGATTGCATATATATGTATATATATTGTACAATATATTTTAAATGCAATATACATATATATTTTGTGATATTATTGTATATAATATATGTACATGTGTATTTGTATTAAAAATTCAAAAGAACCAAAATTTTGAAAGAACAAATTAGAGGGAGAAAAAGAAGTGAAGAAAATAATACAAGTATATTCACAAAAAATTTTATAATAAAATGATATGGGGCATATACCACAAAAATGGATATTCACAACCCAAAACAATTAGCTCAACTATGTTCATGGCAGCATCATTCATAATGGCAAAAGCCTGGAAACAACCTAGATGCCCCTCAACTGAGGAATGAATTAACAAACTATAGTACATCTACACAATAGAGTACTACTCAGCAACAAGAGAAAATGATATCCTAAAATTGGCAGGCAAATGGATGGATTTGGAGAATATCCTCCTGAGTGTGGTTTCACAAACTCAGATGGATAAGCAGGGAATGTACTCACTCATTAGTGGACTTTATTCTTATTTCATTGAAAGACAATGAGTGAATAAAGTGATGATTTTTTGATGTACAAATATTTTATTGTGCACAGAATATATGAAAATAAATACTAGAAACTGGCTTGATTCTTTTTTAAAGGAGCCATGTTGAGTTTATTTACGGATGGGGGAGGGGAAGAGAGAGACAGAGAGACAGAGAGGGAGGGAAGAAGGAGCAGAGAAGAAGATTCTTAATACTAAAATAAAATTAACCAAAAAATAATAAAACAAAACAAAGTACTAAAAGGAAATAAAATAAAAAATAAAAACAAGGAAATAAAATAAACAAATAAAAACAAACAGCAATAACAAAAAAGAAATGATCACCCAAACAATTTTGATTCCATACAGTGAAAAACAGAAAATAGGAACCTGCCTCCTGGTTTGTACTCGGTTTGTAAATCTATCTATCTATCTATCTATCTATCTATCTATCTATCTATCTGTCTGTCTGTCTGTCTGTCTGTCTGTCTGTCTGTCTGTCTGTCTGTCTATCTGTCTGTCTATCTATCTATCTATTTATTAGTGGTTTTACATCATGCACCCAATTAAGCTCAGTTATCAGACCTCTGAGATTCATGCCCACTCTTATGATCTCCCCATTTACAAAAACGTACATTCATGCTGCTCATTTACTTATTGGAGTATAATTAAACTCCTTGTGGCCAGACCCTTAAAGAACATAAGTGTTTCCTCACCGAAACCACAGCCAGAGTCCATCAATGTAAAATAGAGGTACTGTGTCATTTAGCTATGTTCTAGCCTTGAACTCTTGTAAACAATGACATCTTTTTATTTTTTCTTTCTTTTATTTTTTTTTAAAGTTCACTAATGAGTGAGGACATTCACTGATTCTCTCTCTTTCAAGCATTGCGATACCTCACTCAGGAGGATATTTGCCAAATCCGTCTATTTGCTGGCAAATTTTAGAATATCATTTTTTTCTGCTCAGTAGTACTCCATTCTGTAGATGTACCACAGTTTGTTAATCTATTCTTCAGTTGAGGGACATCTAGGTTGTTTCCAGGGTCTTATTACAAATAATGTGGCTGTGAACATAGTTGAGATAATGCTATTGTAGTACAATTGTGCGTCTTTAGAGTATATGCCAAAAAGTGGTATTGCTGGATCCTTGGGGAGATTGATTTCCAGTTTTCAGAGACACCACCATACTGCATTCCAAAGTGGCTGAAAAAGCTTATGCTCACACCAACAAGAGAGGAGTATTCTCCTCACTATGCATCTTCTCCAGCACTAGATACCACCTGTGTTTTTAATCTTAGCCATTCTGACAAGTGTAAGTTGATATCTCAAAGTTGTTTCAATTTGCATTTCTCTGATGGCTAAACATGTAAAACACTTTTTCCTGTGCCTTTCAGCCATTTTTAATTCTGCTGAGAATTCCCTTTCTAGTTCTGAACCCCATTTTTTAATTGGGTTATTAAGGGTTTGGGACTATAGTTTCTTGAGTTTTCTATGTATTTTAAAAATCAGTACTGTATCACTTGTAGGGTTGGTAAAAGTCATTTCCCAAACTGTAGGTTGTTGTTTTATCTTATTGCCTGTGTCCTTGGCCTTTCAAAAATATCTCAGTTTCAGTAGGTCCCACTTATTGATTGTTGTTCTTAGTGTGTGTGCTACTGGTGTTATATTTGAAAGTGGTTATCTGTGCCAGTGCATTGAAGGGTATTTCCCACTTTCTTTTCTATCAAGTTCAGTGAAGATGGGTTCATTTGAGGTCCTTGATCCACATGGATTTGAGTTTTGTGCAAGGTGATAGGTTTGGATACATTTGCATTTTTATGTACACACTATCATCCAGTTATGCCAACAATAATTGTTGAAGATATTATCTTTCTTGTATATTTTTGGCATCTTTGTCAAAAATCAAGTGTTCATAGGTCTATGGGTGGAAACGGGGTCTTCAGTTTGATTCCATTAATCCGCAAGTGTGCTTTTTTGCCAGTACCAAGCTGTTTTTATTACTGTAGCTCTATAGTATAATTTGAAATCGGGATGGTGATGCTTCCTGAGGTAATTGTTAAGTAAAACTGTTCTGGCAATTCTGACTTTCCTGTTATTCCAAATGAAATTGAGTATTGTTCTTTCATGGTCTGTAAAAAAAAAAATTTTGTTGGAATTTTGATGGGAGTTGCATTGAATCTGTAGATTGCTTTTGGTAACCTAGCCATTTTCACTATGTTGATCCTACTTATCCAGGAACATGGGAGATCTTTCCATTTTCTGATACACTCTTCAATTTCTTCATAAATTTAAAATTTATATCAAACTGATCTGATACTTCTTTAGTTATAATTGCACTGAGGTATTTAATGCAGTTGGCAGCTATTATAAAAGGTGATGTTTCCCTTATTTCTTTTTGCAGCCCTTTTACCTTTAGTGCATAGGACAGCTACTGATTTCTTTGAGTTAATCTTGTATCCTGCTACATTGCTGAAGGTGTTTGTCAGCTGTAGTAGTTCCATGGAGGAATTTTGTGGGTCACTTATGTATACAATCATATCATCTGCAAATAGAGATAGCTTCACTTCTTCTTTTCCAATTTGTATCCTCTTAATTTCCTTGTGTTCTCTTATTGCTTCAGATAAAACTTGAAAAACTATGTTGAATTGACAAGGGGAGAGGGGAGAGCCTTGTCTAGTTCCTGATTTTAGTGAAATTGTTTGAATTTTTTCTCATTTACTTTGATGTTAGCTGTTGGCATTTTGTTAATTGCCTTTATTATATTTAGGCATTTTCTATGTATTCCTGATCTTTCCAAGACTTTTATCATTAAGGAGTGTTTGATTTTGTCAAAGGCTTTTTCAGCAACTAAAGAGATGATCATGGATTTTTTTTCCTTCACTTTGTTTATATGATGGATCACATTTACCATTTTTCGTATGTTGAACTTTATCTGCAATACTGGGATGAAGCCTACTTGATCACGGTGAATGACTTTTTTTATATGTTGTTGAATTTGGTTTGTCTGAATTTTGTTGAGAATTTTTGCATCAATGTTCATGAGGGCACTGGTTTGTAATTCTTTTTCTTTGTGGTGTCTTTGAGTAGCTTGGGTATCAGGGTTATTGTGGCCTCAGAAAAAGAGTTTGGCTAAACTCCTTCAGTTTCTACTGTATGGAACAGTTTGAGTACTATTGATGTCAGATCTTTGTTGAATGTCTA
Source organism: Sigmodon hispidus (assembly GCA_004025045.1). Taxonomy (NCBI): domain Eukaryota; kingdom Metazoa; phylum Chordata; class Mammalia; order Rodentia; family Cricetidae; genus Sigmodon; species Sigmodon hispidus. The sequence goes on along the minus strand of PVIH01016138.1, from coordinate 23,778 downwards.
GGAGAAGTCTGCACTGAAACCATGTGGGCCTGTTTTTTTTTTTTTATTTTTATTTTTGAGAGTTGTAATGCCAGCTTCAATTTCCTTTGGTGTCATAAGACTTTATATATCTTTAATGTGTTTTTGATTTTATTTTGGTAAATGCTACCTTTCCAGAAATCTGTTCATTTCTTCTAGGTTTTCCTTTTTTGTGGAGTATAGATTTTTAATATATGACTTGATAATTCTCTGGATTTCCTGGGGATCTGTTGTTATATCTTCCTTTTCATTTCTGATTTTGTTGATTTGGATACTCTCTCTTTGCTTTTTGGTTAGTTTGGATAAGGGTTTATCTATCTTGTTGACTTTCTCAGAGAACCATCTCTTTGATTCATTAATTCTTTGTATTATTTATTCTTTTTGTTTCAATTGTGTTTATTTCAGCTCTAAGTTTGACTATTTTCTGCTGTCTACTCCTTCTAGGTGAGTTTATTTACAGCTGTGCTGATAGTTGTCTAGTGTTGGATTTTTCTAGTCTTTCCATGTAGGCATCTAGTGCTATGAATTTTCCTCTTAAGAGTGCTTTCATTATATTCCATAACTTTGGGTATGTCATGGATTCCTTTTCATTATATTTAGGAAGTCTTTGATTTCTTTCTTAATTTCTTCCTTAATCCAGATATTGTTAATTGAGTGATATTTGGTTTCCGTGATTTGGTAGGCTTTCTGTGATTCTTGATGTTGTTGAACTCTAACTATAGGCCATTGTGATCTGATATGGTACAAGATGTTATACCCATTTTTTTGTACTTATTTATATGTGCTTTTATGACTCAGTATGTGGTCAGTTTTAAAGAAAGTTCCATGTGGTGCTGAGAAATATGTATATTCCATTTTGTTTGGGTGGAGGGATTAGTACATATCTACTAAGTCCATTTGGGTCATAACTTCTGCTAGATCCCTTATTTCTCTGTTAAATTTCTGTCTGGTTAACCTATCCAAGGATGAAAGTGGGGTAGTGAAGTCTCCCACTATTAGTGTGTCAGGTTTGATATGAGGTTTAAGCTTTAGTAGTGTTTCTTTTACATATGTAAGTACCCTTGTGTTAGGGGCATAGATATTCAGGATGGAAATTTTGTCTTGGTGGAATTTTTCTGAGGTGAACAAGTAATGTCTATTCTGGTCTCTTTTGATTGATTTAAGTTTGAAGTCTACTTCATTAGATATTAAGATGGCAACATCAGCTTGTTTCTTGTGGCCATTTGATTGGAAAATCTTTTCCCAACCCTTTACTCTGAACCTGTCTCTGTCTTTAAAGTTGAGGTGTGTTTCTTGTATGCAGCAGAAGGATGGTTTTTGTTTTTGTATTCATTGTGCTAGGGTCTATCTTTTCATAGGTGAATTGAATCGATTGATATTAAGGAATATTAATGATCAATGATGGATGATATTTCCTGTCATTTTTGGTTGTAGCTTGTATTTCCTGTTGTTGGTTTGGGGGTTCCTCTGTGGGCTTATCAATTGTTTGTGGTTACATGGGTGTTTCTGGTTTCCTTAGGTTGGAGATTTCTCTCTAGGGCTTTTTGTAAAGCTGGATTTATGGTTAGGTATTGTTTAAATCTGTTTATATTGTGAAATATCTTGTTTACTCTATCTTTGTTGATTGATAGTTTTGCAGCGTTCAGTAGTCTAGGATGGCATCTATGCACTTTTAGTGTCTGTATAACTTCTGACCAGGACCTTCTTGTTTCATTGTTTCCATTGAACCCTTGGATGTTATTCTGATGGGTCTGCCTTTATAGGTGATTTGGCCTTTTTGCTTTGCAGCTCTTAATGGTTTTTCTTTGTTTTGTAGGTTTAGTGGCTTTATTATTATATGGCTAGCAGACTTTTTATGTGGGTCTAGTCTATTTGGTGTTCTGCAGGCTTCCTGTATTTTTATAGGCATTTTCTTCTTTTGGTTGGAGAAGTTTCTTCCATGGTTTTGTTGAATATATTTTCCATGCATTTGAGCTGGTTTTCTTCTCCTTCTTTGATTTCCATCATTCTCATGTTAGGTCTTTTCATGGTGTCCCAAATTTCCTGGACATCTCTTGTTAAAGCTTTTTGGTTTTAGTGTTTTCTTTAACTGATGTATATATTACCACTACTGAGTCTTCCACCTCAGTAATTACCTCTTCCATCTCTTGGATTCTGTTAGTTATGCTTGAATCTGTGGTTCCAGGTCTTTTTTTTTTTTCAGATTTTCTATATCTAGCTTTGTCTCAGTTTGTGCCTTATTTTTTTTTCACCTGTTTGTTTTCTTTTTCTTTCTTTTTTTTCAGTGTTTGTTCATCTCTTCTAATTTTCCTCTATTTCTTTAAGGGAGTTTTTTTATATCCTCTTTTAAGGCTTTTATTAGTGTTATAAAACTGTTTTAAGGTCATTTCTGTCTGTTCCCTCTTCTTTGTCATGTTCAGTTCTTGAAGCTATAGTACCACTTGCTTCTTTTGGTGGTGTCTTGTTGACCTTTGTATTTTTGTAGGTTTTCTTACTCTGCCATCACTATCTGCCCATTGTTTTCTCAATTCACTCTTGGCTAGTTCTAGGTCAGCTCTTAGTGGATTGTTGGTCTGAGGGCTCTTAGTCGGCTATGTGCTCACAGGGTCACAGTGCTATGATGTCAGTTGTCACCACCTGACTTCTAACCTGTCAGCTGTGTGCCCAGGACCAAGAGACTTGGCTATTCCCTGCTGCTATTATGCCAGCTGTGTTCTGGGAAGACTGTTCCATGCTGAAGTTGATTGCCTGTCTACAATAAAGTAATTTTTGATCACACATACACCAAAAAAAGACATATAAAAGAAACAGAGAGATTCAGAAGAAGTACAGAAATTTGAGAATAAAAGTTATGAAGGAGATAGGAAAGAAATTTAAGGGGTATGAGTAAAATATTGAATTATAATTTTCATTTATAAAATTATTAATAAAAGAGAAAATGAGAGGCAAAATTATTATGGTATAGATTATGATTTTATCTCAGATATTATTAACTAACCCCATTTTTGATGTTCAAATTTTTATACATGTGGTAAATTAAGTACTATGAATATTAAGTGGGAAATTTTTCAACATATGTCTTTTACCTCATTGATATTTTTCTCATAAAATTTGTTTCTGTATCATTTTGTACTTGAGATGTAACATTCATGATTGCTTATAAAAGTTCACTATTCTTTTTTTCATTTTTCTTTTTTTTATTATGTATAAAGTCTCATTTTTTATCCTTGTATCCTCTTGTTCAAACTCCCTTCCCTGTCCCACCCCTCCCAGTCGCTCTCTCTTCTCCCCATCTCTTTTTCTTCTCCCTAGCAAGGGCAGGAGATCCCAAGGCCCCAAGGTGGCTTAGTTCAGCATCCACACCAGGCAGATCCGCTTTCCTCATCACAACATCAAGACTGGGTCAGGCATTCCTATGGAGGGAATGGGCTCCAAGGTGCCAGTCCAAGGTGTTTCAGATCACAAGCTTTTCAGTACTTGTGGTTTGCAGCTTGGAAATGCTTTGCTTTTTGTTTAAAGTCCACTAATGAGTGAGTACATACCCTGCTTATCTTTCTGCGTTTGTGATACCTTGATCAGGAGGATATTCTCCAAATCCATCTATTTGCCTGTAAATTTTAGGATATCATTTTTTCTTACTGCTGTTTAGTACTCCATTGTGAAAAGTTCACTCTTTTTTTAGGGAAATATTCTGTTTTTAATTTTATGCACTGCCAAAAGTATAATGCAATATCTTATATGAGCATGGGTTGTCTATCCCTGAGCTATATTTAAAGCAATATTTCTTTGGCCATCTTATTACTTCAAAGCCAATCAATGACATATTTGTCTTTAACTAGCAGATATATTTATATCCTATCCTGCTTTTAATATCACATGTTTAATATATTACATATATATGATTTATTCATTTTTATACATACTAGGTCTCTAGATAAATTTTTAAAATATTTTTAAAAATTACCAAATTTTTCCTAATGCAATTGCTTTTTTCTAATTTTCTCTTTCTCTTAATAATAGTGAACATCTGAACTTGTATTGCTTCACTGTATTTATATTTTTTCTAGGTCTCCATGTATATCTTTAGTCTCCTTATACTGCCAGCAATGTCCTAAAGTACTGGTGATTCTGTTGTCTCTTTATTTCCATGATCTATTTATCATAGAATTAAAATCACATCTCTGGCATTTTCCATCACCTTAAATTTATGAAAAATTCATATTCTAATAATAAAGTACATTCAAAAGAATATAAATTAAAATAAAAACTCACATTTGTTAGTTATTGTGTAGATAGTAATTATTTTTATATTTATGAAGAAAATATTTTTATTTTAGACAAATAATATTTACATAGTAAAAGCTTAAGACAAACTATAGGGATGAACTGTGCTACCATACTTTGCTTAGCACTGTTGTACTAGGATTGTCTGTAGCTTAAGTATAAAACATCAGTTTTGAAACGTAGCTATGTCCAACTATTTTTGTTTCCCTGTCTTGCTTGCTACAGATGACATTTTACCAAATCAATGAAATGCTGTTCAAGATAATCCCAGTAGTATGAGGTTTCTGAGAAAAGGCAGAAACCAGTGGCTTATTAGAAATAACATCTTTGAACTATGACAGGCCATCATATATGTTCAGCAAAATAGGGACATTTGAGCCCCAAGAGTTGCACATAAAACTCTGAGTAACTTAGAGATTATAAAATAAAAGAAAATTTTGGAGGTGACTTGTTATCTCTTCATCATGTGCACTGAGCAAAAAATGGTATATTACTTCTGAAAGGAATGTAAACTTACTGTCATAGCCACTTGAATGACAACTGAAGCATTTTAAAAGCTTTGTAAAGGTACCACTTTTAAAGTGTTAATATATACTCTATACACTAATGTGTATTCTAAAAATTATAAATATTCATACTATCTGTTTATTTAGTATATATTTAATATTCTTGTATAATTTTCTCTATGTATATAACATATTTGGCTTATATTTGCATCCCAGTCTCCACTTTCTTCTAGATCCCAACTACATTTTCCTCTCAATTTCAATTTTTGTTTTGTCTCACTAATACTAGTTGATGCTGATATGTACATGGATACATAAGTAAATAGTTATCAAGGGTAAATGTCTTTTATAGGAGACAATCTTACTTCATCTTTCTAGCCTCCTCAAGCCTCTGTTCCTTGGTGTTCCCTATGATTTAGGTGCAAGACTTGGTTTTATATCTATCAGTTTGTGTTGGAACCATATAATGACATATTCTCTCTATTTTACTTGGCTGTGGTTTTTCTGTAATGGGCTCCTGTTGCATGGAACAGTTTTTTTTCCTTTTAATGAGAGGTGAGGTTGTACTTCTCTGTGAGTATAAGAATAGGTACTGTGCTAGTTTATTAAAGTAACAGTTATTTTCTAACCTCCATTATTTCACTAGTTGGTGGGTCACTGGTTAGGTACCAGACATGGTTTGTCTTCTGTTGAATAGGCCTTAAATACAATTAGAGAGATGTTGATGATCACAATGATATATATGTCACTATTGCTTACTTAGAATTATCATGACATATTTGACATCATTGTAGTTCATAGGCACTTCAGGTAGGTAGGAGTATAAGTGGTTGTTTTCCCCCTAGTGGATATTTGCATACCGCCACCTCATAATACTGTGGAAACTACTTCTCAAGAAGGAGGCCTGTAGATCAGATTATCCAAGTCTGAAATTTATGGTGTCAAGTATCTGCCTATACCAGTTTAAATGTACTATATCCTGTTTAGGGCAATGAAAATAGGATGTTTATAGAAAGGTGTCATTTTATTATGACATCTTGATCTGAGCTAGGTAGGAGTCTGATCATGCAGCAGCAAAACCATATTTTTTATTCAACTAATCCATATTGAAACCAAAATCCCATCATACATGCCAAATTCTAAATTAAAATCCAAATGTCATGTAAAAATTGACAATATGCTTTAAAAGAGATTCTTAAAATTATGTTATTTTATTTAAATGTTATATTAAAATATAATTATAATAAAATAGAATATTAGTAGTTGTTGTTCTTGGGAAATATTAAATAGTGAATAAACTTGCTTATGACTGAAACAAATTTGTATTATTTCTAATGTATGTGTAACTTTCCTCAGAAATAAAGGGACATCGTTTTCATATAAAGACATCATTCTTTGATTTATTGTAAGAAAAGGAAATATGATAATCAATGATAAAAATGCATAACTTATACAATGTGTTCTTGATTTCTTAGAAATGAGGATATAATAGTTTACTTCATCAGTATCAAAGTTATGACAAACTTCATCCTGTAGTTAATTAAAGGTTATATACAAAATAAAAATTATTTTTTCTCTACCTATTTAGTGGAACTATTCATATGTAAAAATGTAGTATAGCATATAAGAGCAATTTACTAAAGAATATTATTAAATACTTGTAATGTTCTCATAGAATAAAATGTGATATTATGCTGTGGATTACCATAAATAAATGTTGCTCTGAACAGAAAGTCTTAAATTGGCTAAAGAATCCATGGAAAGAGGTGGGCTTGGTATCTATCTCTAGAATCTGCAAGGCTATGAAGATACATAGGTCGACGTTTTCCTAGCATGCACAGAGCTACTTCCCTTGTTCAACCAGTTGTAGAGAATCTGGTGTCTTTTGTTAATCAAATTTACTCTATGGATATAGATGCTGTATTGAAGCAGACTGTGCTGAATTTGATTTTTGGGGTATGACGCTAAACCATTTCTTCATTATCATCATTGTAACATTTTATAGCTTTCCTAAGACAAACAAAATATTTTACTTTTGCATTGTTTGGAAAGATTATTCTATCTCTGACAAAGAATAAGAAAGAAAACTATATAAATTTTTTTAAAAATCCAATACTTCTTACATCTCATAGTAAAAATTATTTGAATAATATCATATTGAAATCCAGTTAATTTTAGTCTATGATAGAGATAGCAGACCTAAAATCCAGTTGAGACTATTAGTCAAAGAAAAACATCTAAAAAATTATCTGACATGAATGTATTCTCACAAATTCTCATGAATGTATTTAAAGCTGCTTCTTTGTACATGTCTAAGCTTATGGGGTTTCAATGCTGAGAAGGGAAGTGGCACAGGCACTGTTCCTAACACAGAATATAGCCTCAGTTGATAGCTACTTGCAAAAGAAAATGCCTTTCCTCCAAAAGTCTCACCAGCATAAAAACCACTATTAGGGGTAGTCACCATGCCCAGCAGGAGAGAGCCAAAGCAAAATAAACTCAATGGCATTTTCAAAGGTTCTTTTACCCATAATGTTTTGTCAGTTCTTGTTTTTCTTTTGTGTATATTTTATGATTTCAGGCTTTATGTTTTTGTGGTATTTTTGTGAGTGTCAATGTATGTGTCTCTGTGATTGACTATATAATTTATTGTGCTTATTTTTTTAGCTGTTTTTCATTTGGTTGCCTATCTGCATTAGTTTTTATTTTCTTATTTTTCTTTATTATTAATATTAGATACCTGTTTGTTTTCTATGAGAGAAAGAGAGGATGTGGATTTTAGTAGGATGAAATGTGGGAGGGCATCCTGGAGGAATTAGAATATTGGAAACCCAAATTAAAGTATATCACATTAAAAAATAAATCTATTTTAAATTTCCAAAACAGTAAATTAAAGAAGATAAAGAAAAGTTACTTTTTTGTTTCTACTTAATTTACAAAGATTTATATCAACTTACAAAGGTCTGGGGTTCTGTTGTATAATATTATTTTAAAGTGTGTTATTTTTGTTTACGTTCTTGAACATTTGTTTCATGATACAAGATGTGTTACACTTGTTTAATTAAATAAAATTCACCTTCAGTCAGAAGGTTAAGTCAACAACTAGCTGACAAGAAGTGGTATGGAGGAGCCAGATGGAGAACGGCTTTTAAGTAGGTCAAGAAGAAAAGGGAGTTTTTTCAGGGAGAAGGAAGCAATGATAAGTGAGCTAGGTGCTATTCAACCTCTCTAAGGAACAGAATTCCAACTTAATCTTTGAGTCTTGAGTACTTGAGAGGGACAGAGATTTAGGTAAGTTTCCTTCTTAGCTTTGAAGACTCAGTACCTTTGGCACAGAATCCCATCGGTCTGTCGTCCTTGTAGCTAGCTCCATTGCTTTCGGTAGCAATGGGGTTTCAGTTACTGATTAGGGGAACCATGACTAAAAAGTCAGCAACAGTCTGGTTATTCTTTGCTTTACATCTGGAATCCACATGCATTGTTTAAATTTCTGGGACTGGATTACCTCACTCAGGTTGATACTTTCTAGTTAACAAGAAGGACACTAAGAAAGTCACATGGATAACCCTGGGAGGGAAAAATAAATGAGATCTCCTGAATAAACTGTGGGTGACTGGGGCAATAGAGGGAAGGAAATGGTGGATGAGAACATAAAGGAACAGGATAGTCCAGATGGAACACAGAGTGTGCAGGAGAGCAATAAAGGAAATATCTTGATAGAGGGAGACATCATGGGTTTAGGGAGACATTTGGTGCTAGAGAAGTTCCCAGGAATCCGTACAGATGATTCCAGATTAAACTACTAGCAATAGCTGAGAGGATCCCTAAGCTACCGTACACTCTTAATCAGATTGATAAATATCTGTCTGTCATCATATATCCTTAATCTAGTGACCAGTGAAAATAGTTGCAGGTATCCAGAGCCAAGCACTAGACGGAGTTCTGAGAAGAATCCCTGAGGAAGAGGGATTATCTGAGCAAGGGGGTTCAAGATCATGATTGGAAAACCCATAGAGACAACTGAACCCAACTAGTGGGAATTCATGGACGTTAAACTGACAGCTGTGAAATCTGTGAGAAACCAGACTAGACCTTCTGCATATGGGAGATAGTTGCATAATTTGGTCTGTTTAAGCAACCCCTGGCTGTGGAATCAGGATCTATCCCTGGTTCATGAGCTGGCTTTTTGGAGCCGATTACCTATAATGAGATACTTTTCACAGGCATGATGCAAGGTGAAAGGGATTGAACTTGCCTCAACTGAAGGTACCAGGCTTTGATGACTTCCCATAGGAGTTCTTACCTTTTTGGAGGAGAGAATGAAAAAGGTCATGGAAGGGAAGGTCAGAATGATCAGGAGATAGGGTGAGAGGGAGATTTGTGGTTGGTATGTAAAATAACTAAAAATATAAAATTCTTAAAGTAAATAAAAGACAGCGACAGTAAAAAGAGGACAAGGGGGTTCATAATTAAATTCCAAGCTAGGTGAGAAGCTGTACCAGAATGATCCTAAGCTAAAAGACTCCATTCAGAGCAAGCCTGGGCAAACAAGCAATGCCTTGTATCCAGATAAAAATGTTACAAAGCAACAAGTAAAGTAGTGCTGGTAGATGGATGGTAGAGTATTATGGTATGAACTTGTTGTGAGATATGTTTTAAATGAGGTTTATTTTGTGAGAATTATTTATAAAACAGAGAAGGTTTTAAGAAACGGTGAAGGGGTAAGGTTGTAGTGCGTTGGAGCGTTTTTGACGAAAGTTTTATATTTATATGTTGTACCTTTGAACACTTGTGTCACTAGCCAGAACTGTGAACAGCCCGGAAGCCGCGTCATTAGTCTGAAAACTGTGTCATTGTTTTGGAACTCTCGCAAGAGTTTTTGGCCCTGTGTGAGAGAATGTTGGCTTTTTGTCTTGGTCTTTTTTTTGGAGGTTTATTTTTGAAACTCTTTTTAGTTGACTACGCTTTGCTGGGCTCTAGCCCTGTGACGTGATTTGTTTATATGTATAGTTTTTGATTTCCCACTACAGTAGAGTGCTAGGTTATCAATCTAATTCCCAAGATAACACAATAAATAATGAAATAATTAAGTAATGAGAGAAAATTATCCAAATTAAAACAGAGCACTTTAGGAAATGATTTAAAGTTTAATTACAATGAGCTAAGTTTTTACAAATTTTATTACTTTTAGTTGCATAGTAATTTGTCCCGTGCTACCGTCTCGCCAGCAAGAATGACATGGCACACGTAGGATCCTTCTGCAGAAAAGCTTTAATGTGTCTTGAGAGGGAGAGCATAAGCTTACAAGGTGGAGAGACCCCAAACGGCTAAAACCCGTCCCTTATATAGGAAACTGACCCCCGCCTAGGACATGTCAGACTCAGATTGGCTGTAGCTCAATCGGGCAAGGTGACGCCACGGGAGAGGCAGAGCACAAGGAGTGGAGATTCCCCTTGCACCTGAGCAGTACACATTAGAGCACAGGATGTTGCCGCCATCTTGGAATGGCGGCAGTGAGTGCGGCTTCTCACAGTAATTGCTTTTCTTATGGTACTTTCACATTTTTGCACACACATTTTCTTCAAAATTCTGTAGACATTTGTTTATTTTAAAGACTACAAACATTTAATATAGTTTTTTTGAAGTAGTTTAGAATGAGTTTGCATCCTATTTTACTTAATAGACATTGAAACCAGCTTGTTTAAATGACTTATGTTTTAGTATGAATATTGATTTTGAAGAACTGAATAGAATTAAATGAATTATTTCTGTAGTGCATCATGCTTATTTAAAATTGTTAGTAACTGGGAGTTTTATAAATACCATGGTCAAAATGTTGATCATAGTTGTCATATATTTGTATCCTTCACAAATAATCCTTTGGATGCTCATGATATTTGGCAAAAGAGTTGTGAAACCTCAGTTCTAACAAATAAATCCTGGTGTTAGCACATTGTATTAACATAAAACCAATCTGTATTGTCAAATATGTAAGCAACTGATTTTTATATAATAGGTTATACACAGTAAAACTGATATTGAAGTTTGACCTAGAATGGTAAAATAAAGATGAGGGGAATAAGAAGGAGGAGGGAGAAAAGGAGGATGAGAAGAAGGAGAAGAAATTTTTTAAAGACTCAGTTTGAAGAACATCATTAAAAACAATATTCTCTGTCATTTTTATGGCTATCTGACAGAAGCAAGATTATAGATCCTAACGAGAATGGAATACTATAACAAGTTTGATTAAATAAATCATCAGTGTACTCAATCATGCTGTCATAAAAATATTTGGCTAAAATCATGGGCCACTGTAATATATATGATGTCAACATTTGCAAATATATCACTTTTCAGACTGATATCTTTAAACATTTCTCTAAACCATATTCAATCTCAAAAGAGGATAATAACAAAGTTAGTTCAGGAAGCATGATATATCCTCTGTTCAACTGAAAACAAGTTCCTAAGGAGTCAGATTACTGGATTGATAGGTGCTTATTTCTTTGAGACTATGTAACAGACATAATTTAAATAAGTTTAATAATAATTATCACCATGACATAAAGTCAATAATCCATGTTTATACATTATAATGTAATAAGCACAATGGCATTCCCCTTAACAGAAAAATAGTTCCATGTAATACTATTATGTTGGATGCTTAATTGTTTTTCAGTTTTTCACCATTATAAAACAATGTCAATTTCATCAATATTTTATGATTCCATTTGACAATTGCGATTGTGATTTTGAAGAGAGGAATGACATATTTCAGCTTATGATGTCAAACTTCCCCATCCATTAAGAGTTGGAATCTTTGATTTGGGGAATGTAGTGAGGCAGAGATCACCATGCTAAGAGCATGATGCTGAATAAAAGTATTTAACTTATGCAACTCATGTCAATCACACATACAAATACAGACACATACACATGAGGTGGGGGTGGCAACAAAATACTGTATTAAATGGCATGCTTTGTTCTACTTGACCTATGCCTTGTTTTACTTGACCTATTGTTTCCAGCTTAACATGAGTCCTAACGTTCTACAACATAAAATAGCATCATATTGTACAGCAATCTTTCAACACAGGTCTTTAATTTATTTCATATCCAAACCATGCTATTAGATTTATAAATAATCTCCAATATGGCATACTGTTTTATGATTTCACTGGGAAAATTTAAAAAGCACTTATTTTAGTATGTGATTTTAGATTCTGGTTATTACAAATATGTCATAGTGATACTGAAATAGGTTACTTGGTTTTAAGAAGTTTCTTAGAAGAATTATATACACTGTCTGGATAGAAAGAACCACAACAGTATGATAGTGGGTATGTGACAGTTAAGGCCTCATCATCAGAGACAAAAGCATGGCAGGACTATTTTGAGAATCAGAACCCATAGAGCAGAATCGGAAGTCTCTTCTTATATACATCTCTGAGGAGGATAAGTTTTCTCCACAGCTGGGCCCTGCACTCAGTTTAAGGATGCTCTTGCAAGAGACAGGTAGGAGAAATGCGTAGCAGTATGTGTCAACTTTATTATGTAAATAAGCATTTTAAGTAAAATGTGGAACTGACAAGTCTGTTAGTCATAGACTCACAGAAAATATCTCAATCATGTAATTGTCATTGTCTGTGATAGGGAGTGATGGCTGCTACAAAGCAGCAGCTTGATTCTAATATTATATTCTTATATATAGATGTGCCAGGCTGGCAAATTCATGAAAAGGGTAAGCCTATGATTTCAGTAGGGACATTTTTCCACTTCAGTAACAGAGTAGACAATGTAATAATCAAATGGGAACTAACCAAATTGTTAATTTGTTAGAATAATAATACTGTAGTGGAGTTCAGAGTGGGTTTTGGCTCTTAGAGAGTTGGGCACTGAACAGTAAATGAAATCATGCTGACCTCAGTGAGATTCAGTCCATGCTGTTAGATTTATAAATAATCTCCAATATGGCATACTGTTTTATGATTTCACTGGGTAATGCCATGGTCACTAAACGAAGAAGTTCATATGCACAGAGTGGGTATTTCTATCTATTTTGTTAAATTTTATTAAATTCCTTTAAGATAAGTTAGTTGCTATTTAACAAGTATTCATACAAATTTTCACAGCTTTTGCAATTTGTTTTTATACCTTTCCTCAGGTTTCCCTCTTAGTGAATTTTTCTTAATGAAATTAAGCCACAATTTTCCCAATAATGTTTTTTTAAAGTTTCTGAACATTCTATAAATTGCTAGTCATAGGCCATAAATTAGCACATAACACATTGAAGAAAGAAATGGATAAAATTAGTTACTTGAGTTCTTAGACTTAATGGGATTTCATTTTACCTCTTTAAATTGCTCAAGTTGTTTTGTAATATGACTGAAGTATAGCATGCTTTTTCCTAGTATCTGGAGACATAGTATAGCTGAAGCTGTTCATAATCAGTTGGTATCTGCATGTTGTTCAGTATGATCTACAAGCTTGGTCTAAGTGTTCTCTGAAAAGTAAAAGATACTAGTAAAATATTCCTGGAGTCATAGTATATATTAAGGAATGTATATATTTATTTTATACTAATAATTAATATAGACTAATAATTAATATAGACTATAGTATTTATTAACTCTGGATTCAAAAGGAAATTGAATGATTGCATGGAGAACTTTTTATATAATTTAGGTCTCAGTATGTTTACAATCACTCTCAAATAAGTGCCTTGGCCTTTTGATGCTACAATGACACAATTTTTCTTTCATATTGAACAATGTGGCATCATGAACTTAAAAAACATGTGGATCATGATAGATATCTCAAATAACAACGTACTTAAGTGTTAGTTACTGGTAGATAATTTAAAATTCTTTCTCAATTATCTTGTCCAAATTAATTCAACATATAAAGTTCAACACCTGAGATACCTAGATGCACATATAATAAATGCTTATCTCATTTTTTAAAACTAGCCAATAATTTGCCCTATGTTAAAATTACACATATAACATATATGTAATATATTAACATTTTATATTTAAGTTTATTTGATATTTTCTAGATATGATCTTAAAATTACTTTAGCAATCACAATCCCTTTGAAGGTATGAAAGCTCTCATTTTGGTGGGATGTGATGTGTACATATAACTCAGAATTAACTTTAAAATAATCCAGTACTTACTTTTATGAATTTAGAATTTTAAGTTTATATGTGGCTTCACATGACATTCCCTGAGCAAAGAACATAGTTCTTTTATGTCCCTAGCCAAAGGTCAGCCAGTTCCATTTCTACTCATTTCTCTCCAACAATCTGCAAATAAGTGATGTAATTTTAATATATATTTTGTATGATTTTTGAACATATTGGGACTTGGAAATTATATGAGAAATATAATAATAAAAGTCAGAATCTCACATAGGGTGATATTTCTGTGCTAATTGACATGGTTCCTGACCCATTGGTTTTCATTCAAGGATACTCAGAATCTGGGCTGGCATTTTACTTATAGAAGAATTAGATTTCAATTTGGTACTTTAATGATATATTTATTAGCTAATGTTACTATTACTTAAATCTGAAAATTATAATGAAAAATGGCACTATAATATAGACAATAGAATATAAACATAAAATGTATTTTATTAATCTTTTAAATCAAACTTTTAAAAATGTTTCTACTACAAATTGCAGATTTATGCACCTTTTGATCTGAAATTAGATTTCTTTTTTAAAACTTGCATTTCAATCAGTTGTTCAAAGGTCATGTTTAATGTCACATTAGCACATCCTCAGTAAGATGTAGTTTTGTTTATGCTTCATGTGATAAGATAAAAATTCTCTATGTGCTGAATTTAAATGCAACTCTTAAATCTGTTTCAGGGTTTTTGCATGGCTTTATTAAGGTATGCATTTTCAGTCAAGGACATTTATTGTCTGTGAAATTTATAACAATAACACACTGTAACATTCTTTTGAGTCTCTTAGGGTTTTTTATTTCAAATGTAGGCAAAATATAAAAGAATAAAATATATAAAAATATATCATATATATATATATCATATATATATATATATATATATATATATATATATATATATATATATAACATTTTACTTTTAGTGTCTGTCCCAATTGGTTTATCTACCCTGTTGGTTTGTGAGGTGAATTTTTTCTTCTTTTTTTTATTTTTTATAATGAATAAAGTCACATTTTCTATCCATGTATATGCTTATTCAAGGTCCCTTTCCCTTTCCACCCCCTCAAGTCTCTCTCTTTTCCTCATCTCCTCATCTCCTCCGCAGCAAGGGCAGGAGGTCACAAGCACCCAATATTGTTCAGTTCAGCACTTTTAAATTGTATTCTAGATATTTTGAATATTATGATCATGATCAATTTTATTCTCCTTAAATCAGTTTTTATCTGACATAATCTTTGGTCTCTGTTTATGATACAGTAGCAGTGTTCTATCTTTGATTTCTTGTTTTGTTAATAAAAAATTCAGAATATACTCAAATTGGAACTTAAAGAAAAGTGGGTAGCATTACCCAATGCACTAAGGTTGTACAACAAATAAAAAGGCAAAGAGAGAAATCCAGGTGCCAATAGATTCCTCTCATCCCTACTTTCTGGTGAACTCCCTTAGGAAGCTACTACCACTGGCATTTCTTTCTCACAATAATGGGCTACACTGTTACGAATAGTGAGTATAACAAAACTCTTCTATTCCTAAATTGGTTTGGTTCAAGTATAGGGTACCAGCAACAACAATGATAACTGACAGGTCCTATCTGTACAGACCATTAATATTTAATTGATTTCAATTTTACTTTGCCTTTAAGTATAAGTAAGTCATTTTAACCATTAAATTAATTAATTGCTGGAGCTAAATTATTTTGGACATTTAAAACAAACAGAAAGCTTATAGAGAAGAAATATTTTAGGATAGTTTTTCTTTTTTATAATTTTTTAAATATCAATATCAAACTTTATATAAAAAAGTAAAACAGGTCCAGCATAAACACACAGGCAAGGGAACCTCAGCTCCTGGGTTGCCCACATGAAGAATCCCTCTCTGGGGACCAGGGTCATGTCTAGGGTCCTGATCTCAGACTCTCAGCTAGCATACTGGCCCTAGGTTAAAACTGGGACGGTTCTTCCCCAACAATTTCTACCGGAAGGAACTTCCTACAGTCAGGCCCCACCTCTAGGGCAAACTTCTTCATAATTGATGGACAAACAGACCCATGTCCAGAGCAAAGTCAGAGAACATGCAGACCCTGTGTTCAGAGCAGACAGGAGACACACAAGCCCTCTAACCACAACTGACTAAGAGCTGACTAAGTGTGAACAATGGAAGCTATGGGCAGACAGCAGTGCAAGAATACATATAACAATATATAAAGAACAACAGGGCAACACCAGAAGAAACTGGTAGTTCTACAACACCAAGACGTGAACAGAGCAATGAAGAAGAAACTGGTGGTTCTACAACACCAAGACGTGAACAGAGCAATGAAGAGGAAACAGAAGGAAACAACCTCAAAAACAAATTTATGAAGATTATAGAAGCCTTAAAAGAGGATACAAAAATCCCTTAAAGAGATAATAAAAAATATAAATAAAAAGTTAAAAGAGATGAACAAATCCTTGAAGGAAAACAAAGAAAAACCAAGAAAAAGAAAACCAACAAATGAAAGAAATATTCAAAGAACTAAAGATTGAAATAGAAGCAATAAAGATGGAGCAAGTGAGGCAAAGGTGGAAACAGAAATTCTGAAGAGAAGAGCTTGAAATACAGATACAACCATAACCAACAGAATCCAAGAGATGGAAGAGAGAATCTCTGGAGTGGAAGACTCAATAATGGAAATAGATAAATTTCAAAGAAAACAATAAAACCAAAAAAGCCATAACACAAAATGTTCAGGAAATTTGGAACACCATTAAAAGATGTAACCTGAGAATAATAGGAATAGAAGAACTCCAGCTCAAAAGCACAGATAATATATTCAATAAAATCATAGAAGAAAACTTTCCCAACCTAAAGAAGGAAATACCTATAAAGTTAAAAGAAGCTGACAGAACAACAAATAGATTAGACCCCCTCCAAAAATTGCCTGCCACATAATAATCAAGATACAAAACATAAAGAACAAAGAAAAAGTTTTAAGAGCTGCAAAAGAAAAGGGCCAACTTAACTATAAAGGAAGACCCATTAGAATAGCTCCTTACTATGCAGTGGAAACAATGAAAACAAGAAGGTTCTCGTTAGAAACTATACAGACACTAAAAAAACATGGCTGCCAACTCAACTACTGTACACAGCAAAAAAATCACCATAGATGGAGTAAACAAGATATTTTATGACAACATCAAACTTAAACAATACCTATTCACAAATCTAGCCCTTCAAAAAGCATTAGAGGAAAAACTCCAAACTAAGGATCCCAGATACACCCATGAAACTACAAACAAATAATAATCACAAACAAGAAAAGCCCAAAGAAAGGAAAAACATACAAGCTACCATCACTGGTCATTAATAGCCCTTAATATCAATGGACTCAATTCATCTATAAAAAGACACATTCAAACATGATGGATACAAAAGCAGAAACCATACTTCTGTTGCATACAAGAAGCACATCTCAACCCCAAGACAGGCAGAAGCTCAGAGTAAAGGGTTGGGAAAAGGTTTTCCAATCAAATGGCCACAAGAAAAAAGCTGGTGTTGCCATCATAATATCAAACAAAGTATACTTCAAACTAAAATTAATTTAAAAAGACCAGGATTGACATTACTTACTCATGTCAGGAAAATTTGATCAAGATGAGATTTCAATTCTGAATATTTATGCCCTAATATAAGAGCACCTATGTATGTAAAAGAAATACAACTAAAGATCAAACCCCACATCAAGTCTCACACTTTAATTGTGGAATACTTCAATACCCCACATTCACCCATGGATAGATCAACCAGACAAAGATTCAACAAAGAAATAACAGAAGTTAGGATGCAAATGGACTTAATAGATATTTACAAAAGCTTTTATTCAAACACAAAGGAATATACATATTTCTTAGTACCACATGGAACTTTCTCTAAAACTGACCACATAATTGTTCATAAAGCAAATATCAATAGATACAAAAACATGGAAATAATCACATGTATTATATCAGACCACCAGGTTCTAAAGTTAGAGTTCAACAAAAATAAAAATCACAGAAAGACTACTAACTCATAGAAACTAAATACCACTCAACTCAATCAGCTCTAGGTTAAGGGAGAAATTAAGAAATCAAAAACTTCCTAGAGGTTAAAAAAATGAATCCACAACATACCCAAACTTATGGGACACAATAAAAGCAGTCTTAGGAGGCTCACTCGTTAATGTCTAGGCTCACAACCTAAAATATAAGAGAAAAATTCATGCCACTAGATGCCTATATGAAAAACCTAGAGAAATCAAACACTAGGGAACTAACAGCACAGCTGAAAGTCCTACAACAATTAGGTCAAACTCACCTAGAAGGAGTAGATGGCAGGAAATAATCAAACTTAGAGCTGAAATAAATACAATTGAAACAAAAAGAACAATACAAGAATTAATAAATCAAACAGTTAGTTCTTTGAGAAAGTGAACAAGATAGACAAATCCTTGTAAAATATGACCAAAAGGCAGATAGAGAGAGTATACAAATAAAATCAGAAATGAAAAGGGAGACATAACAACAGACCACCAGAAAATCCAGATAATTATCAGGTCACACTTTGAAAATCAATACTCCAAATAGATCCGAGCCTGTCACCCTGCACAAAACTCAAATTCAAGTGGATCAAAGACCTCAACATAAACCCAGCAGCTTTGAACTTGATGGAAAAGAAAGTGGGAAATACACTTCTAAGAATTGGCACAAGTGACCACTTCCTAAATATAATACCAGTGGCACAGACACTAAGACCAACAATCAATAACTGGGATCTCCTGAAGCTTAGAAGATTCTGTAAAGCCAAGGACACTGTCAATAGGACAAAACGACAGCCTACAAAATGGGAAAAGACTTTCACCAACCCTACAAGTGATAGAGGACTGATCTCTAAGATTTAAAGAGCTCAAGAATCTAGAGCCCAAAATCTTGAATAACCCAATCAAAAAATGGGGTTCATATCTAAAAAGGGAATTCTCAGCAGAGGAATTATGAATGGCTGAAAGGCACCTGAAAAAGTGCTCATTCGTCTTTAGCCATCAGAAAAATACAAATCAAAACAACTTTGAGATACCACCTAACACCTGTTAGATTGGCTAAGATAAAAGGCACAGATGACAGCCTATGTTGGAGACGATGTGGATCAAGGGAACACTCCTCCATTATTGGTGGGAGTGTAAGCTTGTTCAGCCAATTTGAATCGCAGTATGGCAATTTCTCAGAAAATTGAGAATCAATCTCCCCAAGGACCCAGCAATGCCACTTCTGGGTGTTTACCCTAATGATGCACAGTCATACTCCAAAGGCATTAGCTCAATTATGTTCATAGCAGCATTATTTGTAATAGCAGGAACCTGGAAACAACCTAGATGTCCCTCAACTGAAGAATGGATTAACAAACTCTGGTACATCTACACAATGGAATACTACTCAGCAGTAAGAAAAAACGATATCCGAAAATTCACAGGCAAATAGATGGATTTGGAGAATATCCTCCTGAGTGAGGTATCACAAACTCAGAAAGATAAGCAGGGGATGTACTCACTCATTAGTGGTCTCTAAACCAAAAAACAAGAAAAAAGCCAAGCATGCCCAAGCTGCAAACCATAACCACTGAACAGCTTGGGATCAGAAACACTCTGGACTGACTCTTCGGATCCCACTCCACTTAAAGGAACATCTGACTCACTCTTGAGGGAAGGGGGACAAAACTGGATCTGCCAGGAGTAGAGACTGAACTAAGCAATATTAGGTCAGTGGGAGCATGGGACTGTCTGCTGCCTGTCCAGGGAGGGGATAGGTAGTTTTGGAGAAGAAAAAATGACCTTATGTTGTAGGAGGGGGAAGGGACCTTGAATAATGATATACAGGGACAGAACGCGTGACTTCTTTGTTAATAATAATAATAATAGTATTAATAAGTATACAGAAAAAAAACTAGAAGAAAGGACATGTTTCTGGAGAGGACCACTTATCAAAATTAAATCAAGATCAGATTAAATACCTAAACAGACCTATAATGCCAATATAAATTGAAAGTGGCATTAAAAGCCTCCCCAATAAAAGAAGCACAGGTCCAGATGGTTTCAGTACAGAATTCTACCACACATTCAAAGAAAAGGCAATATTGGGACAGTGGGACATTGACTGGGACCACCTGCTGCCTGCCTGGAGGGAGGTGGGGAGTTGTAGTGAAGAGAGAATGACCTGATGTGGTGGGAGGGGGAAGGGACCTTGAATGAGGATATACAAGGATAGAAAGTGAGACTTCTTTGTTTAT
This sequence comes from Sigmodon hispidus, assembly GCA_004025045.1. Lineage (NCBI taxonomy): Eukaryota > Metazoa > Chordata > Mammalia > Rodentia > Cricetidae > Sigmodon > Sigmodon hispidus. The sequence continues at coordinate 3,478 of PVIH01016138.1, read as the reverse complement.
AATCATAAAATAAAAAAAAGAACTAATACAAATACTTCTCAAAATATTTCATATAGTAGAAACTGAAGGAATATTGATAGATCTTATTAATGAGGCCACAATAACTCTAATACAGAAGCTACTCAATTACACAACAAAGAAAGAGAATATCAAACCAATATCACTCATGAATATTGATGCAAAAATTATCAACAAAAAAGTTGGCAAACTTTATAAAACAGCATATAAAAAATATTGTCCACCTTGATCAAGTAGGCTTCTTCCCAGAAATGCAGGGGTGGTTCAACATATGAAAAACTGTAAACAAATTGAAGGAAAAAAACCACATGATCATATCCTTAAATGCAGAAAAAGCCGATGACAAAATCCAGCACTCCTTTATGATAAAAATCATGGAGAAATCAAGAATGTAGGGATAATATCCAATTATATTAAAGGCAATTTATAAGAAGCTGACAGTCAACATCAAACTTAATGCAGAAATACTCAAAGCAATCCCACTAAAATCAGTACCTAGACTAGTCTATCCCTTCCCCTTATCTATTCAATATTGTTCTCGAAGTCTTAGCTAAAGCAGGAAGAGAACAGAAGAAAATCAAGGGGATACAAATTAAAAAGAAGTAAAACTATCTCTATTTATAGATAATATGATTGTGTACATGACTGACCTACAAAATTCTTCCAGAAAACTTCTAAAGCTCATAAACACCTTCAGCAAGATAGCAGGATACAAGATTAATTCAAAGAAATCAGTAGCCCTCCTATACACTAAAGATAACAGGGCTGAAATTGAAACAAGGAAAATGTCATCCTTTATAATAGCTGCAAATAGTGTTAAATACCTCAGTGTAACTATAGCCAAGGAAGTAACAGATCTATTTGACAAAAATTTTAAATCACTGAAGAAAGAAATTGAAGAAGATATTAGAAAATAGAAAGATCTTCCATATTCCTTGATAGGTAGGATCAGCATAGTAAAAATGGCAACCAGCAAAAAGCAATCTACAGATTCAATGCAATTTCCATCAAAATCCCAACATTTTTTTAACAGATCTTGAAAGAAGAATAGTCAAGTTAATTTGGAATAACAGGAAAGCCAGGATTGCCAAAACAATTTTGCTCAACAAAAGACCTCAGAAGGCATCACTATTCCCAACTTCAAGTAATACTATAGAGCTACAGTAACAAAAACAGCTTGGTAATGGCATGAAAACAGACTCGTGGATCAATGGAATCTAACTGAGGATCCCGACATTACCCCAAAACCTGATCTTCGACAAAGAGGCCCCAAATATTCAATGGAAAAAGATAGCATATTTAACAAATTGTGTTGGCATAGCTGGATGGTAGTGTGTAGAAAAATAAAAGTAGTTCCAAGCCTATCACCCTGCACAAAACTCAAATCCAAGCAGATCAAAGGCCTCAACATAAACCCATCCACACTGAACTTGATAGAAAATAAAGTGGGAAATACCCTCCAATGAATTGGCACAGGTGACCACTTCCTAAATATAACACCAATAGCACAGAATCTAAGAACAACAATCAATAAGTGGGACCTCCTAAAACTGAGAAGCTTCTGTAAAGCCAAGGACAGAGTCAATAAGATAAAATGACAGCCTACAGAATGGGAAGGATTTTCATTAATCCTACAAGTGACAGAGTTCTGATCTCTAAAATATATAGAGACCTCAAGAAACTAGAGCCCAAAGTCATACATTACCCAATTAAAACAATGGAGGTTCAGAACTGAAAAGGGAATTCGCAACAGAATTACAAATGGCTCAAAGGCACTTAATAAAGTGCTCAACATCTTTAGCCATTAGGAAATGCAAATCAAAACAACTTTGAGATACCACTTTACACCTTCCAGAACGTCTAATTTAAAGTCACAAATGACAGCCTATTCTGGAGAGGTTACAGAACAAGGAGAACACTCCAATGTTAGTGGGAATGTCAGCTTGTTAAGCCACTCTGGATGCAGTATGGGGGTTTCTAAGAAAACTGAGAATCAGTCTCCCCAAAGGACCCAGCAATATCACTTTTGGGCATATACCCTAAAGATGCAAATTCATACTCCAAAACCATTAGCTCAACTATGTTCATAGCAGCATTATTCATAATAGCAAGAACCTGGAATCAGCCTAGATGCCCTTCCACTGAATAATGGGTTAACAAACTGTGGTACATTTACACAATGGAGTACTACTAAGCAGTAAGAAAAAAATGATACTCTAAAATTCGCAGGCAAATGGATGGGTATGGAGACTATCCTCCTGAGTGAGTTATCATAAACCCAGAAAAATAAACAAAGGTTGTACTCACTCAATAGTGAACTTTAAACAAAAAGCAAATCACACCCAAACTGCAAACCACAACCACTTAACAGCTTTGGATTTAAAGCACCTTAGTCCAGCACCTTGGAGCCCATTTCCTCCAGAGGAACACCTAACCTCGTCCTGATATCAGGAAGAGGAAATCAGACTCACCTTGAGTGGATGCTGAACAAAACCACCTTGGGACTTTGAAACCTCTGTCCTTACTTGGGAGCAGTTAAGGAGATGGGGAGAAGAGTGTATGAGTGGGAGCCGTAGGAGGGAAGGGAGTTTGAACAAGAGGATACATGGATTAAAAATTAAAACTTTATTCAAGAATAAATCAAAAATCAATCAAGGAGATAAAACAAAAACAACCCCCTAAACAACCAAACAACCCCCCTCAAACAGCCAAACAAATAACAACAACAAAGCAAAACATTCAGGATAGCTAATAAAACCAAAACTCAAAATCTCATACAGTACTAAAACTTCTCCTTTTTCTAAAATACATGAAACATAAAAGATAAAATCTAAAGTTCCTTAAGCCAGATTTGGCTCAGCTATAGATGAAGAAAATACAATATGTGACAGGTAATGCCCATGGATGCACTATGGCCACCACTAATTTCTGCTATGCTGTGGTATATCTACACAATGGAGTACTACTCAGAAGTGGCGATCTACCGAATTCGGATCATGCTCACCAGCCGCAACGTGAAGTCGCTGGAGAAGGTGTGCGCCGACTTGATCAGGGGCGCAAAGGAAAAAAACCTGAAAGTAAAAGGACCAGTGCGCATGCCTACCAAGACACTGAGAATCACAACAAGAAAAACACCTTGTGGTGAAGGTTCCAAGACGTGGGATCATTTCCAAATGAGAATTCACAAGCGACTCATTGACCTACACAGTCCTTCCGAGATTGTTAAGCAGATTACTTCCATCAGTATTGAGCCAGGAATGGAGGTTGAAGTCACTATTGCAGATGCCTAAGTCAACTCTTTTAATAAATTGACTTACTCTGTTAAAAAAGAAAAAGAAAAAAAGAAAAAAGAAATTTTAGTCTAAATGTGTCTTTTATATAGTAATAGATGTTGTAAATACATAGATAATAAAAAAAAATACAGAAAAAAAAGGTCTTTAAAAATAACCAGCTCTCAACT
>PVIH01016137.1:5786-46942 GCA_004025045.1 Sigmodon hispidus | reverse complement strand
TTTTTTTTTTTTTTTTTTTTTTTTTTTTTTTTTTTTTTTTTTTTTTTTTTTTTTTTTTTTTTTTTTTTTTTTTTTTTTTTTTTTTTTTTTTTTTTTTTTTTTTTTTTTTTTTTTTTTTTTTTTTTTGCTTGTTAGGCCTTTAACTCACAGAAATACAGAAAGATCTCTGTCTCCTGAGTTATGGGATTAAAGACATAGGTCACCAGGTCACCACTGGTCATTCCATGCTGGGATTAAAAGTGTGAGTTACCACTCTCTGACCCTCATGGCTTGACTGTTGGTGATTCTATTCTTTGTTATTCCAGCTGCTTTTATTAAATATAAAATATGTCACCACAGACTAATTCCCACAAGAGTATATGTGATTTTCACTGTAGCAACAATGTTATCCTCCTCAAACTTGCCATCCTTAACAAAATGATTCTATGTAAAATAAAGATAAATCCATATGGAGATGTGAAGAATTAGAAACCTCCACATGGCTAGTGGGAAAGAAAATACTACAACTATTTGACAAAATAATCTTACAATTCTAAACCATTAAATATAGTCCTGCCACATGACTCAGCAGCTCCACACCTACATCTGCCCTATATAAATATGAAAGCTTAAACATGAATGTCCATAACTTCAAAATAATAGATCAGAACAATCCAACTGTCTATCAGTAAACAAAATAGTTAGAAAATAATACTATATACGCACAGTAAAAAAATTTTTGGTCACAAAGCACCAATGTACTGATATATACTACAACTCAGAAGAAATCTGAATGCATTCTGAGTGAAAGAAGTCATAATAGGGGGGCTGGAGAGATGGCTCAGAGGTTAAGAGCACTGACTGTTCTTCCAGAGGACCTGAGTTCAATTCCCAGCAAAACCACATGGTGGCTCACAACCATCTATGATGAGGTCTGGTGCCCTCTTCTGTAAAACTGTATGCATAATAAATAAATAAATCTTTTTTTTTTTTTAAAAAAAAAAGAAGTCATAATAGGACAAAGATTTTACTAGTCCATCAATTTTAGAGTCCAGAATAGAGAGCACTTCTACAGAGACAAAAGTTTGCTAGGTATAAGGAGGGAAAGCCGAAGGATATGGGTTGTGGAAGCCCACAAAGATTACAGCTGTGGCTCATTTTCATTTTGACTCAAGGTCAGAGAGTCTGAGCTTGTTGCCTCTTCCTCCCATCCCCCCACCACACACACACACACTTCAAGGCTACATAAGAGGATGCTTTGGTGAAAAGAATGGTCACCAGGTGTCTCATGTTGAGAACTGAAGAAGTGATTATACTTGTCTGTACTTGCTTCTCTCCTTTTCTTGGTATAAAAAGCCTAGGGGAAATAAAATCAAGGCACCTGAGTATTCATTCAGTGCCCTCCTGACTCTAAGTTTCTGTCTTGGTCTAATTCTGTCTCTGTAATTTCAAATCTGCACTCCCCTCTCTAGGACTAAACTAAATGTCAGAGCAGCCACCAGCAGTAGGATTTTCTTTTCTCTTCTTTCTTTTTTTTTTGGATTGGTAAGTTTCTAACATTGACAAGTGACAATTATCTCATGAATTTGTAAATTTGTGACTGTACTAAAAATTGATATTTGTGAGCTATATTCAATAAAGCTGTATAAAATGTTAAAAGATGGTGTTTGTAGTTTTACTCTCTCTCTCTCTTTCTCTCTCTCTCTCTCTCTCTCTCTCTCTCTCTCTCACACACACACACACACACACACACACACACACACACACAAACACTGAGTCGTACCTACAAATACAGCATAATCAATACTTTTCCCAGAAAGAGTTATAGGCTAAGAACAGCCATACCATCTCACTGCATAATTAGCCCCATCTGTTGAGGGAATGAATAGTGCTGTGATGTTTGACCAAGAATGCCCCACATAGACTCATATGTTTCATGTGTCTCCAGTTGAAGAACTGTTTGGGGAGGAGTAGGAGGTGTGGCCGACAAGGAGGAGGTGTGTCACTAACTGTGGAGTTTGGGGTTTACACCTGAAACTGTAGGCAACTCTTAGTTTTATAAGAGTAGCCTTGATAATGAAATCCCCTCACAGCAATGAAGCAATTGCCAAACAAGTCCTTTCAAATATGTACCTACTCAGGTAATGATAGTTATGGTTTCAGGCTTAGTGGAAACAGGGACCACTACAAGATGCTTTTCTGTTTGGAGATAAAAACAAGTAGCCTTGTTCCCTCCCTGATCCTCACAAAGGAAGACAAATGAAGGATTTTGGCCCCAAGACTCCAAATTTCTACTTTAATTCTCACAGAGACGCTATCATATGAGACATTCTGAGTAAGTATTTTATAGACTGGTGGAGGAGATAGGTCAGTTGGTAAAATAAGTGCCATGTATGCATGAGCACCCAAATTTGATCATCAGAACTCAAGTGAAAAAGCCAGGTGTGGAGGTAAATGTTTGCAACCCCCAAAGCTAGGGAAGTAGAGACAGGTGGATGCCCAGGACTTGGAGATCTAACCTAATTAGTGATTTCCAGAACAGGAAGACATCCTACCTCAAAACCAAGGTGGACAATGCCCATTCAATAACACTTGAATTGACATCTGGCCTCTACATGCATAAACATAGATATGCACATACCTTTTTCTGATTCTTACTGGCATAACAAATTGAATAAAGGCTAAGTTAAGGTTTATTAGAAAAAAAACCCATTTAGTTCCCTCCCAAGTATATTTTACTTTTAAAAGAACTGTATACACTAAAGAATGTGATTACATCTTAGTCAATTTTGCTTTAATTTCTGTGGTAATTTGGGCTGTGCATGTCACAGAACAATGCTTTTGTTATGCTCTCTGCAGAGCTGCTGAGATCTTTAAGCAAATTTGTTCGTGCATATGAAAATAGAACACATGTTTAATTAGCATTAACTTTCATTAATTAAAATTAACTTCCTTTCATTTCAAAATGAAGACTACAATGAAGAGAAGAAGCTTATTTACACGGAGAGAGAGGTAATTATTTTCATTGCTTTACCCACTTAGATTTCAGAGCGAGTAATGTGGCTCTCTCTGTCTTTTCACCCTAGTTACCATTTATTGGATTTTTTGCAAGGAAAATGCTCTAGGTATCATCAAAATAGGAGTTCTTCTTCACTGCAGGTGGAGACTTTTGTCTTGCATGTGTGAAGTTCTGCTTCTCAATGGGATTTATACCAAGCTTAGCAGATGAGTCCAGAGTTTACAGTTATATGTGGCTTGGTAGACAGAAGGCCAACCACTCCTCAAGGGATCACCCTTTAACAGCAAAACAAAAAACCAAAATGGCTCCTAAAGGAAAGACAGGATGGAACTCCCTAGAATTCCCTAGGTCTTCAGGATGAGTTTACAAGAACCACTTAGATCTCTGGCACAGATTACATGAAGCCTAGCTAAAGTTTTATTTGAATATTTGACTTATTCAGGAACTTGCAGTTGCCCTGGAACGGTAGTCTCCATTTTCTAATTTTTAATTTAATATGCTTTCTCATCTCCTTTTAACTCAGTCACAAAGTTGCTTTGGGAGAGACTGTTAATCATTTCTCCAACATTTATCCTCTTCTGTCGTTAGTATGCTTCAGCTGAACACACTGGCTCTTCTGCTGGGACCTGGACACAAAAAGAGAACATGAGCCAAGCTGGACTGTAAACTCCAAGGCTTCCCCCACAATAGTTCATTTTTACCTGCTATCTTCCACATTCTGAAGATCTCATAACTTTCCCAAACAATACCACCAGCTGGGGAACAAGGCTCAGTACAAGCCTAGTGGAAACATTTGAACTTTAACATCACTGTCTAGTTCTGGAAAATTATTTTTATATCAAAGACAGTCATTATAAATACCCCACCCACGGGGCTGGAGAGATGGCTTAGTAGTTAAGAGCACTGGCTGTTCTTCCAGAGGACCAGGGTTCAGTTCCCATGGCAGCTCAGTCTGTAGTTCCAGTTCCCAGTTCCAGGCAAACACCAAAGCGAATCAATAAATATTTTTTTTTTTTAAAAAAAAAAACGGTGCAAAAGTGATTGAAAAAACTTTAAAAAAAATAAAAATAAATACCCCACCCAAAGAGTGGGAAAATGCCAGGAACAGGAAAATCATAAAAGAAGAAATTGAAATTGTTAGTATTAAAAATAAAAGACTACAAAATCTTCAAAAATGATGTTTTGAAAAACTTATGAAATGGACAGACAGGAAAATTGTAATGCATGGGATTGGCGAGAGTATGGTGTTATGCCCGAGTGTAAGAATTCCCATACTTGCCACCAGGGAGGCTGTGAAGGGTGAGGATTTTACTGTTATATACCAAGAACCCAGGTAAATAACCTAGCTCCGGAGCAGCAGAAGGGGTCAAGGGGCCAATGCCCCAACAGGAGGGGGACTTTAAAGAAAAACCTACATAATCAAGATGGGACACACCTTGATGTTCCAGGATTGGGCAAAGGGGTTAGGTGCAGCAGCCATTGGAGTTTTCTGGCAAGAATCCAACCTTTGAATCCATTGGCTGCTGTGGAGTTCACTGGAAGACCTGGGCCCTGCCCCCAGAATAAATCTGGATCCTTACAATGGAATACTGGCATGTATAGTCTCATAAACAGAGAACTGATGTGAAAATTTTACATATTTTTGTAGAAAGCAATCAGGCAATAGTATAAAATCATAACTGTACATGTGTTGACTGACATGTCTGCTTAGAATATTTTGCCTGAAGAAATAACATAAACATACAATGTGAGTGTCTCAGCAACCAAAGTCTGAAAGTAGTTAACTATCCATTCAACAGAAAGGCAGGTTAACTAAATTATGGTTATATTTGCATGTTGAGACACTCACAACTACAAGAGAAATTTTTAAATAATGAAATCACCATTTGTACAATGCCACATAAGGTATATTTCTGTTTAAGTAGATATTGTTTATATAACACTAAAATCATATAATTATATTCGTTAAAAGGTTAGCTGAGGCTCTTTGGCAAGGTTTGGAAGTAAGGAAAAGTTATATTTTCACTTACACTCTGTGGTGGCATATTTGATAAAGTAACCTGAAATGTCAGACAGAGCTAAACTAAGAAGGTCAGAGACTGGTGACTCACGCCTTTAATCTCAGCACTCCTATGGATCTCTGTGAGTTTAAGGCCAAACAGTAATGGTACCTACCTTTAATCCTAGCTCTAGGAATGTTGAATGAGGAAGTAAAATAGCTGGATGGAGAAAGAAATATAAGGCTGGAGAAGCCTGGCTGATGCAGAGGAAGATGAGAATGCTGCACTGAGAAAAGGGTATTAACATGGCTAAACATGGATAAGAATCATGGGTTAGGGGGCTGGAGAGATGGCTCAGAGGTTAAGAGCATTGACTGTTCTTCCAGAGGATCCAGGTTCTATTCCCAGCATCCACATGGTGGCTCATAACCATCTATGATGACATCTGGTACCGTATACTGTACACATAATAAATAAATAAATCTTTTAAAAAATCGTGGGTTAGTTTAAGATTAAGAGTTAGCAAGAGTTAGGCAACAAGCTTGAGCCATAGGCCAAACAGTTTATAATTAGTATAAGCCTTTGTGTGATTATTCAGGACTAAATGGCTGTAGGATCAGCCAGGTGCGACAAAGAAACTTCCAACTAAAATACTCAGTGATGATATTTGGGTTTTAAAAAAATGGACATAAAATGTTTTATAATTAATAGAAACAAAGCTTTTGTTTGACCACAGAAAACAAATGTGAGATACTCAAGTTTGATTGGGAAATCTGATCTACCAAATTTCTAACTGTATAATGTCCAATACTTTTAGGGTCTGGAATAGCCTTTCCAATTACTCTTGTGCTGAGTGCCCCAGTGCTGAAAAGTTCATGACCTTTTCCCTCCTCATTGCTGTATGAGGACTTGCTTAGTGTAAGCCATGGACACCTCCTCTTGGAGACACCTTTACACTGGCCCAAGTTCTTCCTACTTGCCTCTAGTTTCAGGCGATCTTCTTCCCTGGCAATAGTCTTTTGATGGTAAGGCTGAGTCAGGGACTCTGGTGGGTGTAAAAGGTACAAGTGGTCTTAGGGATCTCATTACCTCTTTGGTGGACTGAAAATTTCCAGAACCGAACCCAACACAGAAATGAATAAATTGACTATTTTCTTCTATTCTTTATTTTTTAATTATTTTTTATTGTTTTTAGAATATATCACTTCTCCCTTCCTTTCCTCCCTCCCGACTCTTCCACATATTCCTTCTTGACCTTCCAATTCTGCCTCATGTTTCATTATTTGTTGCTACATACATATATGTGTACGTATATATTTTCATCTACAACTGGAGTTTTAAAGCTATTACCAGAATTGAAGACATCACTATGTGGTTGTTTTTATTATTCATCAATGGCTTATTTTCTCTCAGACTTAGATCAGACTAAGTAATCTTTTCCTTTCAAAGATTCTTCATTATTTTGGCAAGCCTGAAAACCTCAAAATTATTTTTGAACTGCTTTCTAGAAGCTTACTTCATGTTTTCAATTAGTTATTGTATTAGCTACATGGTTTTCTGCTGTGACAAAATATCTAATAATAGCAATGTAAGAAAGGAGCGGTATTGTGGGATATCAGCTTAAGATGTGTTACGATGGTTTATGCTGTGAAATATTTGTTCAATGCTGCAAAGATGTGTTACATTCTTTTATGTTGCATTTGTTTAACTCTGTGAAGCTGTGTTTCTTTGCCTGCCTAAACCACCTGATTGGTGTAATAAAGAGCTGAATAGACAATAGCGAGACAGGACAGAGAAACAGGCAGGGCAGCAAGGCAGAGAGAATAAATATGAGGAGAAAAAAAAAAGAGAAGAGGGAGGATCTAGAAAAGGAGGGGAGCAGGATGCCAGGGTCTGCCTCCCGGCTACACAGCCAGCCACAGAGTAAAAGGGAAATAAAGGAATGTAGGATAGAGAAAGGAAGAAGCCCAGAGGCTAAAGGTAGATGGGATAACTTAAGAAAATCTGACTTCTGTTCACTTTTTCTCAATTCTCATTGCCTCCCCCGCGTGACTTATGTAGAGTATAAAATTTAAATTTTTTCTCATATATAATTTAAAAACTTCTTTCCACCTGAGATTATGCATTTTGATTAATAGAAATTGGTTGAAATGTCACAAGGTAAGTACTTAAGTGTTTATTCTTTGTAGTTACTTTTTCTGCTAGGATTGTGTTATGGTAGTTCCATAACTATGGTGAGTTATGGTAGGATGTAAGAGGGGTATGTGAAATAATAGGAGTCAGAGGCCATGCCTTGAATTTATTACACATTATTTTGAATGACTTCAGTCCCAACTTTAAAGTTTTCCAAAGCTTACATCAAAATCAACAGCCTAATCAAGACATCCAAACCTTAATCAGTTCTTCAGCTGCCGTATGCACCTTGTAACACTGATTTCTGCCTGTCTTCTCTTGTTCACCACACCCTATAGTCACCCTCTTCTCTCCTGATGCACTCAGTCAGAGTGATTGTCATCTCTAACTGCTAAGGCCAGCCTCCAGAACCTCCTGGCCCAACCTTTAATACCATGTTTCTTCCACTTTTTCTGTTTCTCCGAGATACTGTCTTTCTCAGAATATTTACCAAAGCTACACTAGACCAATACATTTTAAATTAGGAAACAGGAACTAAGAGATGCTAAGCAGACTTTGCTCTGATGCTTCAACATATTTCAACAAGAAATTTATATATGCACTCTGGTAACTTAGAGCAAGGGGTCTTTATTATTCATCTTCTCTGACATATTCACCACAATGTTTTGGATTCTGGTGTTTAATAAAAGTTTAATTCAGAAGTCTGTTTTCAGTTAATGGAAGTTTTACACTTACAAACACCCTTTGATAGTAGATTATCAAGTGATTTCTACTGGCTTTGTTTTGGTAAAGTCTGTATTAATTCCTCACAGTTCTTCATATCAGGCTTTCATAATCCAGTAATAATATGGTCTGATACTGTTTTAAAACTTGATGTTTTTCTGTCAGCTTAGCCTTGGCACATGAATCTTCTGCTATTTTACTTACTATCTGTGTCCCTACAGTCCTACAGTCAGTATCCTGCTGGCCACCCAGTTTAAACTAAGTCTCTATCATTTCACTTTACCAACAAAGACTCAGAGGTCATATGTGGGGATGAAACCCTGCTGGATCAGAGATGTCATGAAGCAACCAGCTGACCTTCCTTTTTGCCAGAAGACCCAGCAAGAAAGGTGACTCTCCACTGGTCCCAAACCAAAAAAGGGACTGCATTCCCACCCCACTCTGTTCTGTGTATTTCTCAATCCTTATTTCTGGCCTTATGGCTAATTCCAGCCAACTAGTTGATGATTCTGCCCCCGATCCAAGGTTGGTTTTATTTAATTAACAGAAAAGCAAACTTGGGGTTCACAGTATGATTAAATATCCCACAACAAAAACTATTTTTAAAATGAGCATACAGGGTGTTAGATATTACTATGGCATTCTCCAACTGAGAGTGTTTCGGCAGATTTCCCTTGCTCCTTCCCCCCTTCACTGATTGCTAAGCCCAGTCTCCCCTTATGGTTACCTCCTCTTTATTCCCTTCTTTCAAGTTCCACATGCTCTGATATTCTTCACAATATCTTTACAATTACAATAGCTTTCCAAATGTTTGGGCCACACAAACCAGCTACACACTTGTAAAATACCTCTATTCTTTTAGGCCCCTTTTTCCTTGGAAATTTTAAGGAAAGCTCCTGAATTCTAACAGTGATCATGGTAAATCATTGGCAGAAGAATTTGAAAGCCCTCTCAGCAAATATTATCTGGGATAATAATTATCTAGAGTTTTATGCCAAATATAGTTTCATAAGCACCGACTTGACAGTAAAGTCTCTGAGCTCTAAGTCCATGAATTAACACTCAGATGACTTGAAAAATGTTTAGTACTTCACAAGCTTGTCCACTCTCAGAATCACACTTAGAGTTTCCCAGACTAACAGTGGTGGCCCAGCTCTCTGAAATCCAGGCTCCCAGGTGGCCGAGACAGAAAGACCAGTTTGAATTACATGTTGAGAACTATTTCAAAATATATAAGTAGTTAGCTAATTAGCTAACTAAATAATATTTGGTCTGTCTAAGGGACAATAAATACCAATCTGTAGAGAAGCAAATCAATATCTCTCTCTCTCTCTCTCTCTCTCTCCCCTTAAGTGATTTCTCCATGTAGCATAGCCAAACCCAGGAGCTACTGGGCTATTGTTTACTGTTTCAAAGCTCATGTGTTCACATATAAAATATTGGTAGTTTTTATTCTGAAATGTTATTAGAAATTCATCTAAGAATGCATGCAAATATATTATACTTAAAACAATACGACTCTATTCAAACCTAGTGTATATTTTTACTTAGAAAGTATTATAAATTTTTAGTTTGGGGCAGGAGAAGGATAATTGTGTGTGGAACTTGCCTTTTTTCCAGTTTTTTTATTATTCTGATTAAGGCTACTTCACTGACCTTGAATACAGCCCAAGCCCTGGTGGCTCAATTGGTAGTGGTACAGTCTACCGACTTGCCTCCTCCATCCCAGCACCGAGCCACACAAAGCAGTATCAGCTGGCACACAGGAAATCAGCTTCCTTCTTTTTCTCTGTTCCTTTCTGTTTCTCAGTCTGGACTCCTTTGTTATCTTTTCTTTCCTGTGACATGTTGGTTCATAGACCACCTTAAAAAATACCCACCTGGAACAGATCAGAAGTCAGAGAAAATATCTTACATATCTAAAAAAAACTATACCAATAATAATTATAGCATCTAATTTGCCTTTAAGTTACAAGAGTAGAAAAGTTCATGATTCAGTGGACTAATTACTCTCCCTGCCATACATAGTTGCATTTGGTCATTTGATTTCTCGAACAAGTTTGGTTCTTGTAGTTTTTTTCTCATTTGGTGATATCATGGTATAGCCTGAGTCTTTATCTGCCTTTGATCTCAGAAACCCTACATTCCTTTCTGGAAAATAAGCAGTAAATGATTTTCCACTACACTACATTGTACTGATAGAGAAATACCAAAACGATTGACTACTGACTCCCATATTTGATATTTATGCTCCAAAGAAACTTGCAAATTATTAATAACCTTTGTATTATGGCAGTATTGAATAAGTATTAGCTTATAGTCTGGACTTAGAGGTTAGATTAGCAATAGCTAGCAGGTTGATTAATCTCTCTTTCCAAAGACTTTGCTTAAAATTCTAATTATGAATCCCATTCTTTTCCTCCCACACAGACAAATAGCCAAGCTCTGCTGGTTCTTGTGGTTCGCATGGGGACTAACCGCAGAGAGTTAGAGCAGTGCTGGGTAGATGGCACTTTCTATTTGACCTGTACCTTCCCCTCTGGGCTCAGCACTGTGACTTCTTCCCAGTTCTGTCAGCTCTCCTTCCTCCTGGAGTTATACTCATTCTCTAGCCACAAGCTGCACTAATCTTTCTAAAATAAAAATTTAATGATTTCTCCTTTCTTTTGTTTAGTCTCCTGGGAACTCTTTGTGGGGTGGTTACCTCCTGCTGTGACCGCAAGGTGCTCTTTCTTATACATGGAAGTAAAATGAGTTGTGCTTTTTTTAATGAAGCTTCATTTAAAATTTAATTTTTGATAATGTCACACGTGCACTTTGAACACACACCCCTCACTGCTCCCTCGTACTCTTTCCACCCCCGCGACCCCCTTCCTCTTCCCACTCATCCTCTCCCTGTTTTACTGTTTGTCTTGCTGTGGTCCAGCTCGTCTGTGGAGGTTGCTTTGGTGCAGCTGCTGTGTGTGAAGGATTACAGGGCACAGTTTCACAGCACCCCTTCCTACCCTCCTGATCCTTTACCATGATGTTTCCTGGGCCTCGGGAAGGAGGGGTGATGCAGATGGATGTCCTGTTTAGGGCTCAACATTAAACACTCCCAAGGCACTTATTCTTAGTACTTTGACCAGTCTAAGTCTCTATAATAATTATTACCTATGGCAAAATGAATCATATCTGGTCAAGACTGAGAGCAGCACTAATGGATGGGTATAAACAAATACTTGGTAGGCAGTTAGTTTGGCCATGTGTCTATTTATCATAGCATCAACAGTCCCCAGCCATAGTTATTTTTTAGTTTTATTTATTATTTTTTTCCTTGGGGATGGATTAAATGGTTAAGAGAACTTGATTTTACAGAGGATGTGGTGTCTCCTCCAAACATTATATAAAATAGTTTACAATAGACTATTACTCCAGCTCCAGGATATTCAACACTGTCTTCTGGCCTCTGAGTGTGTGTGTGTGTATGTGTGTGTGAATATACATTTATGTGTGTGAAAACATACATATATATGTGTAAGCATACATGCATGTACATGCACTTAGACACGTGCACATAAGTAAAAAAAGTAAATACATTTTCTTTATTCTTGACAATTTCATGCATGTATACAGTGAATATGACCCTGTTTTCCCCTTATGTTTCTCCTCCAACTTGTGCATTTCCCTCCCAATGGGTATTCTTTAAAAACTGTTTCTGTTAGCACACTAAGTCCAATTAATTCCTTCCATGTGTGCATGAGCATCGGGCACTGGGGCACACATGGAAAACCCATCAGTAGCGATACCCTCAAAAGAAGAAGGACTTCCCCTCCCCCAACAGCTATTAATTTCCAGTAGTTCCTCAGTAAGGAGTGGAAACTGGAGAGTACCTGCCCAGTTATGCTAGATCATTGGCTGGTTTGATCTTGTGTAGATAATCACAGGGCTTGTGAATTCATGAATGCAATATCTATGTCATATCCAGAAGACAGCAATTCACAACACCTTCCCGCAACCTTCCCACTCTAATACTGGGTTCCCTGATCATTAAGTATGTGAACTGATAAAGATGTCTCATTTGAGGGTGAAAGCCTATGCTCTTATTTCAACACTTTGACCAGTTATGTATTTCTGCCCATTGCAGAAAGGAGTTGCTATGATCAAAGGTAGCAGCAGCTCAAGTCTGTGAGAAGAAACATGATTTTTTTGGAAGGCAAATTGACAGCATAGCAGATCCTGCCCTACGACCCAGGACTACCCCAGCTATGAGCTTTGATCAGGCTTATAGTAGCAGACATAAAAGCCCCTCTTGCAGCCACAAATTCATTTAGAAAATGGTTAATTGCCCTTCTATAGTCATTTCACCAAGGGGCTGATATTGCAGCATTCGAAGTCTGGTGATGGCTAAGACCATTAAAGTCATTTCTTATTTAGTGGCCTAGATCATATCTTTAGGCTTTATGAAAACCGCCAGCAGATGGGAAGCTCCCTGGCTGTTTGAAATTGATTTATTTCTGTCCTGAGAGCAGAATATTGTTTTTAAGCAATAAGGTATGGCCATGTAGTTATGTGAGTAACCAAGGACAACGGCAATAGTGTGTGTTGGTTTGAAGACCCATGAAGAGTCCCTGGCCAATAATTCATAGGGCGTTTGTGATTTTTTTGTAATAACCCATTTCTTCTCAGAAGCTGTTGATTTTCATTAAACTAAATAGGTTTGGTGCCTGGTATGTTTCTACTTATGGGATAAGCCTCCAATCCAAACAAAAATATATTGGCTACCTGTCAAATGATCATGCCAGTATCATACCAGTGGGCACTTCTTGTCTGGGGATGAGGTCTCTGAGTGTTGCCCTAGCTACTCTTGAACTCCTGGGCTTAAACACACCTCCTGTCTCAAGCTGCCCAGTAGGTGGGACTACCAATGGGCATCACTGTGCCAGTTAGACTCTTACATTAATACTGAAGGAAAACGTAACAGTGTTTGTTGGGGAGAGAAGAAGCTAAAAGAGAAGTTCAGGATTATCAATGTCATGTTTCTCAGCAGATATAGGAACTGGACAGCTACCCAGAATGGTGAGACCAACTGTGGGAAGGAGCAGCCATGAGAGGTTGAGATCACCCTGTTGGTGATATCAGAAGGCCTATTTTATTCAAAGGAAAAGCTGAACACAAAGTAAATATATGTGTAGCAATCTTAAAAAAAAAAAAAAGAAGTGTTTCTGTGAGATGACTATGGCTCTTCCTAAACTACATGGAATAATCCAGTATGGTTCTATGCAGACTCAGTTTCACCAAAATTAGTTAGATATGTTTCTGTGCTACAAAGAAAGAGATGAGTTTGGGATAGAGCTGAGTAGCAGATCATTTGCCTAGCATGATCAAAGACCTGAATGTAACCCCCACTTTCAGAAGGAAACAAATTTTAAAAAAATATTGTTAATTCAAGCATTGTAAGTCTCTTTGTGACCTGGCACTGGCTCATCAATTCAGTCTTAATAAATTCCTTATGAATTTGTACAATTAAAGGAATGCACAACAAAAATACTTAAATAATAAGAATTTTTACTTAAATAATGGCTTTTTTTTTTTTTTTTGCTCGAATGCCAAGAAATATAGACAAAGAAAGGAATAATCCCAGGGATTTTTTTTTTTCAGCGTAATTAAATGACAGTGGCTACATCAGTACTTTGTATTTGTGTGCTTTGTTTTTCTGTGTGTGCATGTGCATACACATGGGTGTGCATACTTGTGTGCACATATATGGGGGAAAGATAAATCAAGTCTCTTTCTTCATCTCACTCCTAGTTACTACTATACTGTGAAGCAACACCATGACCAAGCAACTCTATAAAGGAAAGCATTTAATTGGAGCTTGCTTACAGCTTCAGAAGCTTAGTCAGTTATCATCATGCTGGGAGCATGGCAGCAAGCAAGGGCAGGCATTTTATGTGGATGCTAAAGACTTGAACTTAGGGCCTCTGTGTTTAAAGCAAATGTCCTAACCCACTGAACCATCTCCTTACATTCAACTTATCAGGGAGGGGGTCTTCTTGATTCTAGGATGGCTGTATCAGCTCCAGTTTCCTAATGGCCAAGAAGGGATGGTAGCTTTTCTTTTCTGAGAGCTCAGTTTAGCTTCAAGGGAAACCTTGGTGACTTCTTAGATCATGAGCCAGACCTGGGTCACATGTCCAAGCCTAGACTCATGACCATGAAGAGAAAATGTTTAGTTAATGTTCTTTCTTTTTAAAAGATTATTCTGTTTTTGTTTTTTTTTTTTAAACTTTATTTATTTATTATTTATTTATTTATTTGCCTTGGTGTTTGCCTGGAACTGGAACTACAGACAGTTGTGAGCTGCCATGTGGGTGCTGGGAATCGAACCCGGGTCTTCTGGAAGAGCAGACGGTGCTCTTAACCACTGAGCCATCTCTCCAGCCCTGATTATTCTGTTTTTATTTTATGCACATGGGTGTTTTATCTGCTTGTATCTCTGTGCACCACATGAGTGTAGATGCCCAAGGAGGCCAGAAGATGCATCACATCCTCTGGATGGGAACTAAAGATACTTGCTAGCTGCCATATGTGTTCTGGGATCCAAACCTGGGGTCTCTGCAAGAGCAATTAGTACTATTAACCACTGAGTTAATAAACCCCTAAAAGTTTTATTCTCTTTCTGTCCTGAAAGTAAGAAAATCTACCCTTTACCTTAGGTACTGAAAGACATAGGAACGAGAGGCTATAATGAAGGCAAGAAACAGTGCCATCCACATTCACGTCTTCATTTTACCTCCTCCATTCTTCTAATCCCTACTGACCACTAGTACTATCACCCCAAAAAAGGGGCCGGCATTACTGGTATCTCTGAATGCAATACTTTCCATGGTTTCTGCATCACCACATGTAACTTTTGCTCCATATGAGTACACTATTCTCATTTCTGTTTATGGTGTCTTGGTCTGAATGGCTCCCATTCTGATGTGGCCCTCTGCCTGGTTAGCTCTTTCTTTAGGTACTTTCCTAATTCCCAATACTGAAGCTGTCATGTCTTAAGACTTCCCAGAGTATATTGTAATTTTCTTTGTTAGCATCCCTGCCTGGATTGTAAGTTATTTTATGGTTTGTTGTCTTTGCCTTTTTTCTCCTGTTGTCCCATATTGAGACTGCACATGATCAATAGACACAGACGAGCAATAAATATTTAAAAATAAAAGAAGTAGGCCTCTCTAGCATTCTTCTTACTTAAATCTAACGTCCTTCATTATATATTAATACAAGTTCTTTAACTTGAGTAGTGCTGATAATTACCTGTGAGGTGGGAAGGCATGTTAAAAATATGTATTTCTGGCCTTGGCCTTCAAAAGCTCTCATTTGTTAGTTTCAAGGTAGGATCCAGGAAGCACCACTGGTTTTAATAGGAACCAGTAGCTTGGGATGAGCTTACTCATTGGTTCTGTGGTCATAGGAGTTATTTTCAACAGTAGGTCCATTAGGAGAAAGAGATTTATTAAGACTCACTGTGACCCTGAGAAAACAGTGCAAACCAGCTCTGTCAAATCCTGTCTTAGAATCACCACTAGAGATTAGGCACATTTATATGCTAAGTTAAATTTTATTTATCACAAGTCCAACTGCCCACATTCAAGTTAAATTAGTATAAAAAGTTTGTTAAGTGAGAGATTTTAAGTCTCAAGAAAGCAGACACACCTTTTTGTTTGTTTTACTTACAGATGAGGAACTGCCTTCTGGGTTCTGGGAGACTCGCATTACTTGGTTATTCTTGTTCTTTCAAATAGTTCTTTGAGGTTCTATGAACACTTTATGCCATAAAATTTTTCCTTTTCTTCCTCTTTCCTGTCCCTTTTCATTATTTCTCTCCCTCTGGCATCAACTGCCTTATAATATATTCATTAACTGATTCTGAAGATACAAAATTAAAGACTGAGAGAATACAAAATGAGGCTGTCATTTCTCTCAATATCCATAAAATCTGGAGACCACCCAGCACATGCTGTCTATGATTTGTTGCTGATTGAGACAGATGTTTGGCTTGACATCATTAAAAAATAAAACAGAACCAAAAAGAAACCATGTGTTTTGGTTTAATACTGATTTTACAACTCAACCAAAAATGCTCTAACCTTGAATGTCTAAGAGACTAATTACTTTGAAATACTCTGAAGCAACAGGTAGATGAAAATATGAAATAATATGACTTTGGTCTGTTCTGATTGTCAAAATGCTCAGTCCAAATTAGTAAGGCTTAGCTTAGTTGATTTTTTTTCCCTTTACTAATAGGCTTGCATCATAGAGAACATATGGAATGTGTCAAAAGGTATTTTGGGCCACAGATAAGAAATGACATTAATATTTGCTCTACAAAATAAATTTGGAAACTGCATTTATAGTGAAATGGAGGAATTAATGTTTCATTGGAAGTTCTGGTTTGGAATTATTTGCCTTAGAGAAATGATTCTTCTCTCCCATGTTTTGAAGTTAAGAGTCAGGAGTTTGGAAGGGCTTTGTGTTGTTTGCTCTTTACCTGCCAAAGGAAAGCACTTCTTTGGGAAGACAATCGTTCTTGTTGTCACCCTTCTTGGTGAACTGTCATTTTGTCCATGTCTCAGAAGAACTTCAGCAACATGAAGCACTTTCATAGAGAGAGACGTATTTTCTAAGCAAGTTCTTCTATTTTTCTTGACCTTTGCTCTTCATCTGGCTCTTCGTGTAAGCACAATTTACAAATCATAAGTTGGCATTCGTCAGGCTTAGCTTTCATGAAGAAATAACCTGAAGGAAATGTCAGATGGGAGCAAACAGCTCTTATGTACAGGTTGTGCGGTGCATGTGTACATCCTGTGAAATAAATGTCACCTCAGCTTCTGTCAATCCACGTTATGTCAGAAAACTTCCTAATGATTCTTTTTTTCTTTCAATTTTGTTATTCTGTTACTGAAGCCAAATAGCCAGGTATTGCATTATTGGCATTTATTTTGCTGTAATTGCCTTTATAATTTAATTTTGTTTTGCTCTTTTTAATTTTTCTAATACCCTTGGGTTTTTTTAATTTTGCAAACATTTTTATTATTCATTCCTTTTTGGAGAATTTTTTAATTTTAATTAATTAAAATTATGAATTTATTTAGTTTATTTTTACTTGTGGGGAAGCCATGTGTGTCGTACATGTATAGGTGTACGTGTGTAGGATCACTTGCCTGCATGGATGTATATGGAGACCAGAGGCTGGTGTTGGAATTACTTTCCTCAATTGCAAGAAGCTTTCTTGTTAAATGAGATTTATCCTGTTTATAAGATTTAATTAAAATTCATTTCTCAGTACATTAGACTTGTTATTGTTCTTAAATTCTGGCATTTGCTATTTATTCAGACAAATAAGGAGAATTAAAACATTCCTAATATGATCTAAATAATTTTCCTTGGTCATTTGAGAGACCACACATTATCTTCTCTTTGGGACCCTTTGAATTTAAAAGCATATCCTTGCTATGTACATTATACTTTACACCTTTTCACGCATAAACCACATTTGCTTTTCTTTTCTGTGCACACTTATCCCACTAAGTACTTATTCAGTTCTTGTCATCATTGGACATTGTTATATTGATTGACTTTGTTGTGTGTGTGTGTGTGTGTGTGCTTATGCATTTGTATGTACACGTATACACATGCTTGTGAAGTCAAAGGATGAAGTCCAATGTCTTCTTCAGTTGCTCTCTACCCTATTTTTAAAACAAGGCCACAAGGCCTTTCAACGAACCTGGAGCTCACTGATTTGGCTAGGCTGACTGGCCAGCGAACCTCAGGGTACCATCTGTCTCTGCTTCCCTGATGATAGGATTATAGCCATGCCCCCACTACACTGGCTTTTTATGTGGGTATTAGGGACCTGAACTCATGTTCTCATACTTGTTTGATGGGTACTTTATTGACAGAACTATTTCACCAGTCCCACTATTTCTAATTACACTTTTTTAAGTGCTGCTTATGAGAAAATATCTTAAAACCTTCTTACCTTGAATTGAAACTTACTGCAAATGTAAACTGCAGCATGCTTTTATTGAATAGACATTGTTATCAAGCAAATACACTGGTAGTTCTTGTAATGCTAAAAGTACACAGTGAAATCATTTATTTGCTTTGTATGTGCATATAAACTTGGTTGAGATTAATGAAAAAAGTTACAGAAAACTTGACTAGCTTCACTGGCAATACTTCTATTTAAGATGGCAAAGCAAACAAAACTGAATTCAAGCTGTATCTTGATATTCAGTTAGTCACTAACTTGCTCAAATTGTGGATTACATTTAATAGCAAAACTGGGATAAATCATAAAAACCTCTTGACAGCCATGTTAAAATTATTCCACTCACTAAAAATGGAGTGTTTTTGAATTACGTTTTTTTTTTTTTTAGATTTGTATAGATTACACTATAAGAAAGTTAGCAAGTGAAATAGAAAATAAATCAAAAATGGAAAAATTTCACAGGCAATTTCATCTACTGGAAATCATTGCTATCAGTCAGCTGTGTTTGGGTAAGAACAGGAAGACTGAAGAAAGACACTGAGCTAATCAGTGCACCAGGAGTCCTGAAGCAGCTGCCAGGGCACTTTTGACATTGGCTTCTTTTGCTCACATTGCTTATATTTTGCTCAACTGATTGGACTCAGCTGCTGCCTAGCCATCTGTTTATGACTTGTATTTTAAAAAGGCTCCACCCTCTCTTCATTTAAAATTACTATTTTAAAAGTTAGCATACACAGTAACAAGGAAATGGAGTCAGCCTACATGATCATAGACAGATAAATGGACAAAGAAATATGGTAAACATACAATCCAACTTTATCCATAAAGAAAAATGAGATTATGACATTTTCAGGATAATAAATGGAAGTAAAAAAAATCACCATGTTAAATAAAATAAGCTGGGCTCAAAAAAAAAAAAAAAAAAAAAAAGATAGATCCTGAATATTTTCTTCCCTGGGTAAAATAAGAGGTTCATTTACAGGAACTCCTGAGAGGTTAGTACATGAATGAGCAAGATCACTATTTTGGACCTAATAGCAAACCATCATGGTGGGATGTAAATTAAATGCCACACAAGAAAAGTCAATGAGTGATGGATCGTAGACTTAAATGTCAGGTGGACTTGAAGGCTGTGTCTGTGTAAAAGAAACAAAGTGTCTGAGTCAGGAAAGGAAGTCAGCTGGAGAAGAAGCAGACAAAACTGAGGGATGAAGCCAGCTCATAAGCAAGAGAAACAAGAATGTATAAGAAGTGGAAAGAAAAACCAGCCAGCTTATCACAGTCGGTGTTGGTTTTGACCTTCCCTAGAATCTAGAGAGAACTTGCCATTAACCTTTTTTGCTCATGAGTCTCCCATTCTCTCTACATTAAATCAACTGTATTCCACAAACTTGGAAGATGGAGTGTAACTTCTAGAGAGAACCTTAATACCACACAGAGGGAACCATAATCTCTACCCATCCTGCAAGGGAATCTCTGCCAATAAAGGGGGTAGGTGGTTCTAGCAATTTCTTCCCATAAGGGGACCTGCTGAGAAGCATGCTCACTTCTGACTGTACCTTTAGTTTCTGCTTCTAAGGGACAAATGGGTGATATTACCTAAAACCTCATTATAAATTGGGTCATACTTTTATGGGTAGGCCAACTGGGTAGTCACTGTGTGGAGGGACATAGTTAATACTTGGTATATACCCATTCACATCTTCCTCTCTTTTTTCTAATGCCCATGGTTGATTTAAGATTAAAATAATGTCAATAGTTGTAAAATAAAGTAAATGCTACAATTTTCACATTTCATATGAAGCATGATTTCAGTTAAGAACATCCTAACATGCAGGTCATTCTCCTATAGCAAGCAAACCTGTTCTGTCCAGAAGCGTTAAGTAAACTCAACTCAAAGAAAAGCACTCTTCTGTAATGGGACACCAAGCTAGATAAAGGCAGTGAGCAGACATTTGGATGCTCAGTTCAATCAGTGAATTTATCTACCTTTGGACAAACAACTGACTACTGTGTACAACCCTTTCCTACCACAACAGAATATTTGGACATTCTTTCAGGCCTTCATTCACCTGCTCAACTGTGTAGAAGTATGAAAGTAGGAGTCATATTTCTTTTGTTTTTTCAGGATGGACATTTTTGCTTTTATTGAAAATAGATTTTTTTCTCACATAAGATATCTAATCATGGTTTCCTTTCTTTCTACTCCTCCCAATTCCTTTCCATTTCCCTTTGCATCTAGATCTACTCCCTTCTTGTCTCTTATTAGAAAAGAGTCCTCTAAGAGAAAATAATAAGATTAATGTAATAAGACAAAATGAAAGCCCAAGAGAAGGCACAAGAAACAGAAACCCACTTGTTCTCACACTGATGAATCAGATAAAAACATTAAACTAGAAGCCATTACACACACACACACATACATACACACACACAAGAGTACGCGTGCGCACGCACAAAAGATCTATAGGGCAAAAAGGGAGAAAAAAACTTATGTGCAAGAAGATGAATTAAAGTAAAAGAAGAGCCCCGACAACATGGTAAAATAAGGAACTTCCAACGGTGATGAGTTTCTTTTCTAATGGCCAGCTACAATAGGCATGCGGCCTTCCCTTAGGGTAGTTTGTTTCCCTAGTGAGACTGCGTGGAGGAAACTAAAATTTCATTTATAAATGGTTCTCAATTGGAGATTGCTTCTGGGTTAGGAATGGGGTCTGTGTCGACTTCCCCTTTCAGCTCTAGGGCCCCCACCTGATGCAGACCAGTGAAGGCCCTGGGCATGTTGTCTCAGACTCACAGTTCATATGAGCTTTACTTATGCTGATAGAGAGAACTTTGCTTCCTTGACATCCTCCATTCCTTCTGGCTCTTAACTCTTTCTTCCTCTTCTTCCCCTGGCTTTCCTGTTTCCTTAATCCTTACTCCCATGCGGTAGGAGAGCTAGAGCCTTCTTCCCTATATGCGAAGCAGCCTGGCCATGCTCTCTGTATTTCCCAAAGCCTACAAATGCTCGGCTTAGGCTATGGACACATAACCAACAGCAAGGGGCAAAGCAGCTTTACATCAGGTGAGGGTGTGTGTGCATGTGTGTGTGTGTGTGTGTGTGTGTGTGTGTGTAAGGGTGTGTGTGTGTGTCTGTGTGTGCCTCCATGCAGTCTGCCTCCTCCCCCAGAATGAGAAGAGGAAGGGAGTGCAGCCCAGAGGGGACAATCATGAGCAATGCTTCCTATGTCTCAGCCTAAACTGTGTTCTCTAATCCAGCTCTCTCAAGCGCTGTCTTGGGGAAGTATTGGCTGCTTGTCAAGATTTATCAAGATGTACTTTATTTCCTATCTGTACTTGAATATTTACTCTCTGGGTAGGGAACTTGAAGGGATGGAGAGATGTATGGCACCTGGGCGTTCCAGTTAGGTTTCATTTTAATATTTCAAGAGAGTTCAAACTTAAATTGTACTTTAGAATTAGTTATTTATGTATTTGATCATCTGTTTTAGTAATGCAGAAAAGTTATAGCTAACTTTTTGGCATTTTTAAATGAAATAAAGCCTGTTTATTTGTATAATTTTTATTAGTGGGTATACAACATATACACATGAAAAGGTTACAATAAATTATAAAATTCTGGTAAATGGACATGTTTAAACAAATTTTTAGTACAGTTCAGTATCTTTTGTAGAATTAAAATGTACAGAACACAGGTCGTGGCTAGGCAAAATGCTGAAGACACGTGATTCCTCCCCTGAATCATGAGCAGACCTTCTCTTTTAGGTGTGCTTTATATGCATTTAGGTGTGGTATATTCTATGGAAATAAACAGGAAACTTTGTTCCCAGATAGACAGGGTGAAATAAATTTCTGCCACATTGTTTAAAATCTTGGATAGTCTATTTCCTAAAACACACAGAGGGACCAAAACCAAAAATTTCAGGAGGCTCAGCTCCTGTGCCACATGTATGGGTTCCCAGAGCTTTCTGTGTGGTAAGACTTTCTGCAACTCACTGTTCTAATCTGAATTTCCATCTTTTCTTCTGTGTCTACATAAACTGTCCAGAATGAGTTTTGTCTTCTGGTGGTCACAGGTGCTTTCAGGGCTTCATATGTTATCTTTGAAAGTATATAGTCTTTCTCAGATATATCTTTTTCCTCTTACATTTTATAGTTTTATCTTTGAATATACCTATACGTTTAAAATTTATTCTTTTATAATTTTATTGCATACATGTATATATAACATATCAAACATATAAAAATATAGTTTACATTATTTAGTTTTTCCCAACCATGGAAAAAATTATAAAATTTTGTAGTTTTATAAAATGCCATGCAAAGAAAGCTATATCCAATACACAAAATAGTATTGTAGTTTCCTATAGAACACTGTTTTTTGCTTCTTAGTCTGAGTCATAGGGCTTGATTTACTAGAATTTGAAATATCTGAAGACATTATCAGTACCTAATGTCCCAGTTAGTTTTAACTGTCAATTTAAAACAGCCTAGAGTCATGCAAGAACCATTAGTCAGGAATTGCCTGGCTCAGACAGATTCGTTCCTGTGGTAATATCTTGTTAGTTGATGCAAAAGGCCCACTGTGGATGGCACTACTGCACTGGCCTTCACTTATAAGAGAAGCTAGATGGGCATAAGACTGCCAGTGAAAGACCAGCTAGCTAGCAGCATTTCTTCACGGTTTCTGCTTATAGTTCCTGTTTTGAGTTCTTGCTCTTATTTCTTTCAACGGTGCACTGCAACCTATGAAATGAAGAAAACATTCTTGTCCCTTGAGTTACTCTTTGCCAGAGTGTTTTAAATCACCGCAACAGGAAATGAAACAAGAATAGTAATGCAAACAACTCATTAATGAGCAGGATTCAATAGAATCTGCTGCATCATATGGTTCCAGGAAGAATTGTGGAGCTATAGCTTAATAGAGAATTGACATTAACTGTAACAATGATTTTTCTTACCTAATGGAGATTTAAAACATTGGCAGCTGTTCCATTCTGACTCACATATTTGAGCTTTTTCTTCCTAGGAAACATAACGATAAAATATTGTTTGCAAATAATACTTGACACTTAATATAAATACAAATGCTTTATATTTCTATACCCCATATAGAAATGTATTCTATAAAGATATATTCTATATATAATTATAAAATATCAGGTATTCTTTTTAGTAGTGTCATTTTAATATGATTTTATATGAAGACTTCTATCTATATGAGTACTTAGAATTAATAGCTAATCCAGAGTTATTTGTCATTGACATTTCCACTGTCATTGTCATGTGTATATGCACATGAACTTTTTTTTTTTGCAGATGGATCTAGAACAGAAAAAATAGCAAGCAACTTTATAATAGCACATGCTTTTTATAAATCTGTCTCTATCTCTTTCTGTCTCTGACAGTCTCTGTTTCTATGTAGTTCCCCCCCCCAGCCCCATCCTGTTTTTAGACATGTCTCATATACCCCAGGCTGGGCTCCAGCTCACTGCATAGCTAAGGGTGACCTGAATTTTGGATCCTCCTTTCTCTATCTCTTCAATTTTGGAATTGTAGGTATGCTTCACACCTGTCATGAAGTCATGAGAATTAAACCATGGGCTTTGTAAATGCTAGGCAAGCTTTGTACCAACCAAGACTCTGGAATTTTCACTTAATAAAACTTATTCTAGTTGGATATATTTGAATTACACCTGATACTTAGAAGGTACTCAATAAATAATTTTTAAATTAGTATAAATGAATGAAGAAATAAATTTGAAAGTAGAAAGAGGGAATCTAATTAAATGCCCTGCTTCTTATAATAATTTATAGAATTAGACTACTTTGATTGCTATGATATAACATGATAAAAGCCATATGAAACTAACATTACATGGAATAAGGAAAAGTTGAATGTTCTCTTTCTCAGATCTTGAGTAAGCAACGTGCTAACTTTTAGCATTTTTATTCCCCACAATATCAGAAGTCTTGGCCACAGCAATCAAGCACGAGAAACAGAGTATCCAAATGAGAAAGTGTGAAGCCAAATTGCCTTTGTTTACAGATGACAGACTCTTAATTAGAGAAAACTCCAGATTCTACCACAAAACTATTAATACTAATAAATTAGCTCAACAAAGCTTAAATGCATTAATGAACATAAAATATAAACAATTCTATATGCCAACTAAGAATTGCCTCAAAAATCCCACCCATGTTAGCTACAAAAAGAAAAACTTGATCAAACAGATAAAATATTTCTATAGAAAAAAACTATAAAATATTTGAAAAAAATATTGAAAGTGACATTAACAATGAAACTATATGCCTTACTTATGAGTTGAAAAATTAATATTATTAGACTGTTTATATACCCCAAAGTAAGCTACAATTTCTAGGCCCCCTATATCAAAATAACAATGACATTCTTAATAGAGATTGAAAAAAAATCTAAATTTTATTTTCTAAAAGACAACCTTGACTAGTCATTTGTTTGAACAAAAATATCAAGGCAGTGTGCATTACATTACCTGACTTTCAAATATATAGCAAAACTATTGTTCAAAACATCACAGTCATGTTATAAGAGTATATAAATCAATAGAACACATTTTACACATCAGTCATCAGGGGCACATGTAATTTAGAAATGAAAAGTTGCCTTAAGTACAGATTCCTCAAAAAAAAAAAAAAGTGAAATAGAGCCACCATATAATATAGCAATACTACGACTGAGTGTAAAGCCAAAGAAAGTAGTAGTATTTGGAAGGAATGTCTGCACTTACAATTTAATTGCAGCCCTATACAAAATAACCAAGAAATGGAAATGAACTTTCTAGTATCTGTTGAGTCTATATAATTCTAAAAGATTTTAAGTCTCACCAAAGTGAAGCATAAAACCAAAGGAATACGTCAGCTATAAAAAGATAAACATCTGCTATTTGCAGCAATACATGGTAGTGGAGGACATTATGTTAAATGATAATCAGGCATGGAGAGTCACACTATGTGAACTTACTCAAATGGGGAATCTAAAACCACTGGTCTTAAGGAAGCTGAGAAGCTAAATGGGGGTCACCAGAGGCTTGGAATTATAAAGGGCAATGGAGAAAGCTGGTCATTGGGTTATCGTCACTAGGTTAGATGGGAGAAAGTTCTAGTGTGCCCTTGCACAGTAGGATGACTGTGGATGATATAGACTGCAGGTCTTGAAAAAGCTAGGAGAAAGAATTTTAAATATATTTTCATAAAGACATAAGGACAAGATAGATGTGTTTATTCTGATTTGAACATTTTAACAAGCTATACACATAGAGATATGGTGTAGTATTCAATATGTATATATTAATAAGTAAATTAAAATACATTAAAAAATTATCTGACAGGTTTGTCATTCTTGAATCTAATAAGGACAGGGAGTGGGACCAATATGTTGAGGTTGGTGAGGTAATAGGAAATGTACAGGGAATTGTGGAGGACTTACTATGCACTCATACTGGCCAATGTACATCCATAGATATTATCCTAATAGTTAAATTACATGATAGCCCCATACGGAAGATGTTATGGCCCTGTTATACTTAGGAGAATATATGGGTTTAAAGTTTTAGGCTGTTACTCAGGGTTAAGCAGCTCCATTGCACATGAATTTGAACTCGTTTATTGTTAGTGGTCTTGAGACAGTAGTCCTGTTTGAATTTCAGTATGGCTTTGTTGAAAAACCATAGAATTTGCAAGGTCAAGTTTGAGAAGGGGCGAACAAGCAATATTACATGAAGCTTTCACTTAGCGGGGAAATGTGGCAATTTTAAAAAGCAAAGTGATCCAAGGATATGAGTTCCAGAGAAGTTCATTTCATTAGTACATTTATGTCTTATTTATTTACTCAAAATTGATTTGGCATTTTCTACATACTGTGAGCTCAGGTTTCTCAGTCTTGGTGTGTGGGCCCTGGGAGTCTTTCTGGTGTGACATTTTGTTTGATTTGGCTCTCCAGCATGAAACCTGTTTACCCGTTGATGCTTGTGTCTACTTACTCAAGTATAGGTGGTAATTTGCCTCTACATCTGCAGTCAGGGGCTTTCCAGTTAGTGGGAGAAGCTGAACGGAGGAGGATGAACTCAAGGAGGTTATTTGTTTCCACTTCTGAAGATGAAACCATTCAAGCACATTTTCCTGAGGCTATTTGCAAAACTGTCTTTTATTTAGTATCCTGTAACTTTGAAAACCCAGTGTCCATAGTGAAAAAAAAAAAAGCTAATGGGTACATATTACCCACTAACTAACCTTCCTGAGTTACTGAAAGGCGGCCTGGGAATACCAGGTGGTAGAGACCAGTTTTCCAGTTCACTTTTCCTCACCTTACACACTTAGTGCAAGAGATGACATAAACTAATTAATCCAGATTAAAAGTTAACTAGTTACCTAGGAAGAAAAGGGAGACATGAATAAATTGACCAAAAGCATGGTGATGCCAAAGTCCTAAAGTGCATTTGTTATGGTGTCAGCAGTTAACGGACATGAAAAATTACATGTGTAAGGCACTCAGATCTGATAAGACATGTTTAGGAAGGCCAAAACTGGTACAGCCCAGAAAGCAATGCTTTTTCAAATCTCACATGAAACATCTCTCTTTGGGATATTGGTTCTGGGTAGCCAGTCTATAGCTGGCCTGAGAAAACATTGGCAGTAAAGCTCCCAGATCAGATTCATGTTTCTGGTTCATGAACTGTTCTTCAAGTGACACAGGTATAAAATGGAGAAGATCACTCCTTAGTTCATGGGAATTCGCAAAACATTCTGTTATAAACACACACACACACACACACACACACACACACACACACACACACACAGGTGAACATATTTCTGGTCTATTAACCTCAGGACTTGGTGCATATCATCAAATCATCTTTAATTTTTTCTACATTTTAAAAGCATGTACACTAATCATTACATGGTGCTGGGTGAAAATTTCTCTAGACCATATGCTTCTCTGCTCATACTTAAATAATAGACCATCCTACTGTCAATTAAGGGCATAAACTGAAGAACCCATTCACTAATTAGATTTCAGCCCAAGACATTAACCAAGCTGTGATCTTAATTTAATATGGAAACCGCATGTGGCCAAGCCTGGGCCTCCTTTTTTGCAAGTTGGCTCTGGAAAGAGACTTTTATTAGCTTTTTCTATTTGCTCTTCTTGGATTCTTTTGTTTAAAGCAGATTTTCTTCCTTCTTGAGCTCTCTTGGGAATCTTTGTCATTTCCTTCCCTGAGGACCTCCTCCCTACTGTTTTTCACTGTTGGCTGAAAGATCTATTATAGTTCTAGGTGGACACTTGCCCCTCTTGCTTTGGATTCTGAGAATCTGGCTTCACCCTCACCAAGCTGTGCTACCCTCAGGGACCCAAACTAATACTTGCTCTCCCCTGTGTTCTCTTTTCTGGTCCCCAGGAAACATGGTGATGTGTTTTACTCTGGAGCTCTGAACGTCTTCCCTGAGAGCAGTTATTCAACCATCCTCGTCTCCTCACCCCAATTTTATGAGCTAAAGGTAGAAAGCACATCCAGAATCCCGAAAGTGCAGCTTCAGTATCTCCAAATGAGCCTGTTAGAATCCTCTATAGAGCATGATGGTAGGAAGCAATGAACAAGGCAGCCATTGTCCCCCAGTGCTCCCTTCAGAGATATTCTCAAGATCAGAGGATCTTGTTACCTAGGAAGAAAAGGGAGACATGAATAAATTGACCAAAAGCATGGTGATGCCAAAGAATAAGCTATATTCTCCCAATTTTTTGATATTATTTATGTGGCTGGTTTTTGCTTCCCTTTAAATATTACTTGGTATTCTCTTGTATACAACAATTATGACAATAGCCTAAGCATAGCAAATCTCATACCATCAAGCACAGTGAAAAAAATGCAGTCATATTAATTAAATTAAATTACATGTGAAAAGATTAAGTAAAAACTGCTGGGTATGAGTATAGTTAGGAGAGGGGTATTTGAGTCTCACATAAAGCTGAGGGGCCATTTGCAACTGAGGGCTGCTGGAGGGGTAAAAGTGGAAAGAGGATGCTGTCCTGATAGGCCACCTATGCTACAGTAGAAAGTCCCGTACTTATATACACTCTGGCAACATGAAAGGACTCAGTGGGAGGGAAAAGTGTGGTAAGGATAAGGTAGAATTTGGAGGGGAGGGAGATGGGGGTAGAGTTCATCAAAACACATTATATGCATGTGTGAAATTTTCATTAAAAATGCTGAGTGTATCGAAGAAATGTTAAGTTTGAATTCTTAGCTCTTAAGCTTGGCCTCTGGCAGGAAACTGCTGCTTTCACCACCATTTCATTACTGTGTCAAAATGTTTGACCTTACACAACTTAAAAGAGAAAAGATATATTCTGGCTTAACGGAGTTTAAACATTCCAGCTTTAGATGACTCTGGGACTTTTAAACTTGCAGCAGGGAAAAAAATCTTGTGGAAGGGTACAGAAGAGGAAAGTTGTTCCTCCAGCACAGGAATAGGCAAAGAGAGACAGGTCCAGGGACAAGGCAGTCCATTTAAAGGTAATTCCCAAGTAGCCTAGACACACTTCCTAGTAACCCATTCGGCAGGACGGGTCAATGATGATTAGCTCACTGATGATGTTAAGCACCCTTATGGCCCCATTGCCTCTCAGTACTTTAACCATCAGGGGATCAAGCCTTAGATCCAAAGCACAATAACTTCCAAACATCTGGAGATCCTCTAATGATATATTCAGAAGGGATTGCCTAGTAACAAGTAGTAAGTATATCAGCACC
Source organism: Sigmodon hispidus (assembly GCA_004025045.1). Lineage (NCBI taxonomy): Eukaryota > Metazoa > Chordata > Mammalia > Rodentia > Cricetidae > Sigmodon > Sigmodon hispidus. Next base: position 18,262 of record PVIH01016137.1, on the reverse strand, counting down.
ACAGAGTGAAATTTTGGATAATACTTTTTGTTCTGGATGTTACCTGCTATTGCCTCAAAAGATAGACCCCTGGGTTATATTTCTTTAAATGCATTTTCATGGAAGAATACATTAAGTGGCTAGCTAGTTAAAGCCTTGAAGGTCATTGAGAATGCTCCCCCCTCCCATCAGCATCCAGTAAAATTAGGAACAGGAGCTGATTAGTATGCAAACAATGAGAGTTTATTTGTATCTCTGCCACTGGATGGAGACATGACTTTGTGAATTTCCCAAAATACTGAAAGGTCCAATCTAACAGGACGCTTTCTAGTAAAAACCAAATACATACTACTGTTCTCTTTCTTAGCAGCTAATCCAAATAGACCTGTCAGTCACTTGAACTAGAAAATACACCTCAAGAAAAGCTGTTTCATATTATTTTTAGAAAACAGTACAGTTTATTTACACATGGGATTTGGCAAATAGTTCCTCAGGCTGTTACCTATTGCAGATGATACAAAGCCGCAATATGTATATAATCTGGTAATATTTGTTATTCCAAAAACTCTTGTGGTATAAAAGAAATTCAGAGGGGAAGAAAAGGAGGAGGCAGTGTGCAGAGGAGTGCCACAGAGCTTCTTCCCTAAGCATGCTGCGGGTCAAAAGAGACTGAGTTATCTCTTCATCCTGGGGTCTTCCCAGCTGGCCACACCCCGACCAGATCCGGTTGCTTGACGGCATCAGTGTTTACCTGGGTAACTTCTGATTTTCCAATACAGTTACCTACCTTTACCATCCAGAATGCTTTTTTATTATTCTATAATAAACTCTGCCTGTCTTCTAAACTCATTGGATCTTGTCTGAATTCCTTTAATGGAGAGTACAGACTATGAAAATGAGAGTAGGTTAGATGGAGGCCTCATGGGAAATTAATATTTCCAGTCTATTAGCATGATATGGATTCTACAAAATCCTGCAAAAAACAGAAGTATATTCAACAGAAACTTGTTTTATATTGGATTTTTCATCTCTCCTCATCCAAAACAATATTCTTTGACTGTTTCTTAGAATTCACTTTTGGTGAAGATACATAATTTAGTACCTAATGTTCCAAGATCTCTCACTTTCTGCATTGTCCAGTTGTGGGTCTGCATTGGTTCCTATCTACTACAGGAAGAAGCTTCTTAGATGAAGATCGATTGAGGCACTGATCTATGAATATATCAGAATGTAATTAGGAGTCATTTTATTGCTATGCTCCTTTAGCAGAACTGTAGTATTTGGTTTTCTTCTACGTCCCTGGCCTGGTGATCTCAGATTTTTGGTCATCTTAGCAATGTCAGGCATGGCTTCCATCTCACAGAGTGGGCCTTGAATGAATCCAATCATATAGTAGTTGGTTACTCCCGAAAATTTTCTGCCACTATTGCACCAGCATATCATGCAGGTGGCCACTGTATATGAAAGGGCTTTTATCTGGTTGGTGTCTACCTTTCTGTTTAGTATAGTATGCTGAGTACCTTCCAGCACTATAGACATTGGTCACTAGGGGTGAAGGATTTAGGTCAACTCCCTCCCCCTCATGACTCTGGGAACTTTACAGAAATGAAGGCTGAAAGAGTCTTTGGGGATGGAGATTCCAAGAAAACAAGGCCTTCTGGACACAGCAGGGCTGATACACATATGAACTCAAACACTGAGGCAGCAAGTACAGGGCTACCTAGATTCAAGCCAGATGATATCCCAGCATTAAGAGGGTAAACAAGCCTTCATCCCTAACCCAGAAGCTATCTCTTAAGTGGTAACTTCTTGCAAAGGAAAATTTAGTTTTCTCCAGCTGAGTCTCAATGAACATACAAATGTACTTAAGGGCAAGCCCCCTGTCTAGCAGTCCATGACCAGTACAAACATCTCAATGGTGGTTTTGGAGGGTGCTTGTCTCTTAATTCTTTGTCTGAGTATGTCTGTACTTTATAGATCTTATACTTATATACCATGGTTTCTGGTTTTTTTTTTTGTTTGTTTGGTTTTTTTTTGGGGGGGGATTTCTGTGTGTATGAGAGTGTGTCTTTGTCTGCATCTGTTTCCTGTACTTTGTTTTTTTCCCCCTCCCCGTCCTGTATGTCTTGTCCCATTTGGTGCTTTTGTTGTTACCTGTTTGTTTTTTTAATGAGAGAGAGAAGGAAAAGGTATGGATTTGGATGGGTCTGGGAGGAGTTGCAGGGGGCAAAAAACCATTATCAGAGTATACTATGTGAAAAGAATCTATAGTCAAGAAAAATTAAAATTATAAATAATAAAAAAATTACGTTGGGGAGTTTGGGCATAGAACGACTCAAGAATTCAAAGGTAAGCGCAAGTACATTTATTCATTATATATTTTTTCTTTTGTTTGGTCATAAGGTGCTGTTAGTTTTCATCACATTTTGCACAATTTGGTAGACTTTCCCATCAAGAACTAGTTTAATCTAATTGAGGAGCAAATCCATTTACTGTATCGCTGGGATTACAAAGCAACAATGCATTAGCACACGCAAGCCTACAACGTAAGGTTCAGACTAGTGTTTCTCACCTCTGCCTGCCCATTAGAATCTCTGGGGAAGCTTTTAAATGTCTGATGACACCAGCACACTCAGGCCAATTAAATCAAAATCTCTGGGGTCGGGTTCAAGCAGGAGGATCCAAGACTGTGGTTGAAGCCTATCAAGGTTTATGTGTAATAAATGATCTAGTTTAAACCACCTCTTTAAAAAGAGATCAAATGAGCTACCAGAAAAAGATTCAGTCTGAAATAAATGAGTAAGATATGCAAGAGAAGATGCAGAAGGAGGAGGAGAAAAAGAAGAAGAAGAAAAGAAAAAGATCAATGAATTGTACATCATAGCAATTCTCTAGGATGTTTTTTATTGAGGCACCCTGATTCATGACTTTATATGAATGCCTCATGTTCCTACCTGGTTCCTATCTGTCAGTTTCATATTTCTACTCTACACTTCACTGAAAATAATGCAATCAGATCGATACTGTTATGCTAATGGTCGTAATGTGCACCTCATTTGCAAGGGAATGGTAGAACGTATTTTCATAAGTTCTGAATTACTCAACTCATTGACCAGAAATGTGTTATGGCAGAACGCTGAATGTCTGAGAAACACATTGATGCATAGTCAAGATAAAAAACAACAACAGATGCAGAAACCTAGTCAGAATGACAACACTGAGCATACTTAAATGATCTTAAATGTACTGCTCATAGGCACATATTGTATTCTAACTCTGATGATTACCTCTGGGAGAAAAGTAAATCAGTTATGTGCTCCGCTTCATCTCAACTCACAATTCTTTGTCACTTTGAATGTTGAACATAATCCTGTCAGCCAAACAAAAGCAAAATCACATGGCTAGACAAGTCACAGGACTACATGATTTTGTAAGAACAAGCCAGCAGCAAAGGCCTCCGTGGGGTTTCTTCCTCTGTTTCAGGAACACCTGCGTCTTTGCTTTCTCCTTGCCTTTGTTGATTGGGTCCCAACACTTGTCATGTACTGTTTGGTTTGGGGGTTTCATTCACAATGGAGGACACGGTGCTGAGCGCTTCCATGTAACCAACAACTTCCAAGATATATCTATATCAGAAATAGAAACCTCTTAGGTATTTTCTCCCAGTGACTGGGATAGGGGTCCTGAAGATGGGAAGGACAGAGAGAATTAAATACTTGCTGAAATACTGAATTGAGGATGATGATGTAAGAGTTTTGTGGGAGAGAAAATGGATTTGTTTAAATGGAACATTACTTCCTGGCCTGTAAAAAGCAAAGAAAACTTATGATCAAAGCATAGCAGTAGTTCATCTTTCTTATACTTACAATAAAGAAACAAAACACCAACTTTACAGATACTGGATGAGAAATTTATTTGTAAATTTTACAAGTATGAACTGCATTTAGGCACTGTTGTTTAAATATCACTTATATAAAAATAATTTCTCTTAACTGGTTTTTGATGAGATCTTTGTGAAGGTCTTCCCCAGTTGCTAATGCATAAGACAAAAGCATTAAAAAAAAAAAGACAAAATGAACAAGCACTAACAATTGACACAGGCAACTATTCTGATTTGTTTCTTCAAGGCTTTGGCACCCTAGCCTAAGGGGGAGTCATTGGGTTTGTTTACTTGAGAAAGAGACAAAACAAAATAAAAAACGTAAAATAAGAAAAGCACTAGAAAGTGTTTGAGAGTTCTAGACTCAGTCCTGCTTTTTCTGCCAGAAAGCAATTAGATCCTGGTTTCATGACCTGCCTAGTTTGGGATGCCCTTCCAGGATCCAAAGGTAAAGAAATATGAATTAGCCTGAAGCAAAATTCAGCATATTTGTTTAAACCAATAGTGACATCTGGTGGCTGCATACACCAATGACTATTAGCATCCTTCAGGCTTCCCCAATGGCATGGTAAGATTTTTGATTTAAAATGGCTGCCTTTCCCGTGTGACAGAAACTAGAATATCAAAGGCCAATTGGAAATCTTACTGCTTAGATTTGATTTTTGCGATCTATTGTTTACATTGTGAACTTAAAAGACGTTTCTACAAGTATGTGAATGAATATTTTTTTCAGTGAATGGTATTTTTTTTTTTTTAAAACTCATTTTAAGCAACACTACAAAACACTTACATTGTTTTTCTTTGTAGCTGCTTCTTCCTACCAGACGACACTGCCCTGTGGTTGCTTGAATTTGAGCCTGTTTAAGTTTTCAGTTAATTGACTTTTTTTTTTTTTCTTTTCCTATTCACCCAAGTCCTGTTCTCAGCTAGCCTCCATATTGGACAGCAGGACTGAAAGCCAAACTGGGCCCCAGAAAGAAAAGCACAGGCCTGGCTTGGAATCCCCTAGTAGAGCATGTACCACCCACCATTTGATCATTTCTTTTGTAAACAGAGACAGTTCAAATCTTGATTTTTTTTTTCTTTCAATATCTTAATTTCCTTCTACCATTGTGGATGCTCATCCCTGCTTTAAATCTCAACTCTGGTCCTCTTAGTTTCTGTACATCAACAAATACATGAGTGAGCGTATTTCTATGGAATGATTAGTGCTGTGACTTTGCCCTTAATGCTCACAGTTTGTTCCATGTGTGATGATGTTAATATTCCCTTCAGTTTAGAGTGACCATCTATAAGTCTTTGCTATGAAGTTCTTTTTCCCTCTTTTTTTCCCATAGGAGTTTATAAGATTATTTTTAAAATATTAATGCCTTTTGTTTATCTTTTGCTATTTTTCCCTATAATATCTGTAAGAAAAATTCAAGTTTTAGCCAGGACGACAATTTTCCTAAGACTTTATTAAGGGCCAAAGTGAGGTACTAAATCCATTTTCTGAGTTGGGACAATGGCTGAGTGAGTAAAAATGCTTACTGTGAAGGTGTGGTACCTGAGTCCACACCCACAGAACCACATAAAACTGGACCCACAGCACAGGCATCTGTAATCCCAGTGCTCCTGTGATGAACCTGGATGGCAAACAAGAGAGTTCTCAGAAGCTCATACCAGCCAGCATGATACGTACCTCCAAACAATAACAAGTCTTAATTTAAATGAGGTGAAGACCAACACCAGAATTTGTCCTTATACATCTATATATATGCCATGGCATATGCATGTTCGTATTCATACACATGAATGCTGGCACACATGTGCACACACATGTGTACACTGACATCATATGAAAATGGGGAGAAGACAGAGAGAGAGAGAGAGAAAGAGAGAGAGAGGGAGGGAGGGAGGGAGAGAGAGAGAGAGAGAGAGAGCGAGAGAGCAAGCGAGCGAGCGAGAGAGAGAGCAGGTCATTATGTTCTGTAGGCTCCACTTTTTACAATACAGATGCCAACTGTCCAACTCCTTCAGCAACTCTTTTTTTCACTACTGTCTACAGCTTCTGGGATGTCTGCATCAAAAAAGATTCAACAAGGGAGAAGGCACAGAGAACCTCTCTACATCTTTGATCACTGTGGCTTTTGAAAGAGGAAGTGGAGTCACAGGCAACTATATATTCAGTTTAGTTTCCCTAGGAATACAGACAGACAGGTGGTTCAAACAGCATCCTCAATTATTTATAAATGACTGTAGGAAAATATTTACTCTGGGAACACTAACCATTTTATGCATGAATTATTTATGGTCTTTGCTATTTAGAGCAGCAGTAAGTGTTGCTGTCATCTACTCATTTCTACATGGAGTCAGGGAGCTTTCATTCAGCAGACATGCTGTAATAACCAGTAGGTTTTTCTCTAAAATATTAGGCACAAAGTAAATCTGAGAGGGTTATAATTGTCTTTCTAAAAATTTGTTCCCAAATTACTTTCCTCTGTGTACTAAGAGGAGAATTAATTTGGACACATGTTGAGGGCAGTAGGATCAGTGATAGGTGTTGGTCCCTAGTGAAGGACACATGTGAGACAACCCTCTTAGCAACTGTCAAGTGGCACATATTTGGTATATAATTGTTGCTTACTGCCTGTGGGCTTAAGAGCCTCTTACAACACAGTGATACCTTTGCTTTCCTTTATACACAGTTCTATCCACACCAGGGTTTTAAAACTCTATCTTATCCAAAGATATCTTTTTCATACTTTTTCCTCTTTGATTGTCTCTCTCTCTCTCTCTCTCTCTCTCTCTCTCTCTCTCTCTCTCTCTCTCTCTCTCTCTCTCTCTCTCGTTTTTCCTCTATGATTCCTCAGGTCACAGTTCAAACATCACTTTCTCAAAGAGATCTTTCCTGGTTGCCTTCCTTAAGTAGTTTTTCTTACTAGTCTCTGTCCTGATATTGGCCAATTCAGATGTCTCATTTGTCTCTTTTGGAGCTGGCTATTAAGCCTAGGGCTTTGTGAATTTTAAGTAAATCACTCCATAATTCAGTTATACCCTCAGCCCAACTTAAGAGTCTTTTCAAATATTGCCTTTTCAAAGAAGTCTTCCTGAATTGCTTATGTAAAACAGCTAGACAGTCAATCACACTGTTATAATATATCTATTATTTTTTCTTGAATAATTATCAGCATCATTAATCCCATATATTAGTTTTTTTTTGACTTATTTGTTTTCTGCCCCACAATCCCACATGTTGGTGTTGTCAAGCACATTTAAAAAAATCTCAAATTCCTTGTCGCTTTAATCCACATTGGTAATTTTATTTAGCCAGTTCCTGAATTGACTTCCCTAGGCTTCCTGCTATCCTATATGAAGTTATCATTTTGACAATTAAACATTTGAGTACTTCTGCATTTCAACCACCCTAATATCTTTGAATTTGATTATTGAGGGTTATGATCTTTTGGAAGAGCTAAGTTTCTTTTTCATGTTTCTTATGTTTCTACATTGCAATCTGTTCATCTGTTGGGATAGATCTCTTTTCCAGGTTAATTTGAGGGTCTTTTAGTGAGCAGCCTTTTCTTGATGGCTCAGGTCCCATAAATAGTATGAAAGAAGAAAAGAAGCTTCTTGTGAAAAAGTATTTCTTCTGCTAATTCTTTGACTGCTTCCTCATTTTTGAAGCATATCTCTCTCTCTCTCTCTCTCTCCCTTTCTCTATATTATTTTAACTCCTCTCATTCACGATGGTAAATGGAAGCAGCTTCTAGTGTATCATTTTATTCCAAATGTCTTCGTTCTTGAAAAACTGAGCAATGTACCATGAATCTGAATACACATTTCTCAAAGAATGCAATTCTTGAGAAAACATAGCAGCCTATTTCTCTGTTCTTTTAAAAATTATTTATTTATTTATTTATTTATTTATTTATTCACTGATTAATTTTCTGTAGAAGAATGTTTTCTCTGCATGTATGCCTCTATATCATGTACATGTCTTGTGCCCATGATGACCAGAAAAGGGTATGGGATACCTTCAGACTGGAGTTATAAGTAAAAACAGACAGTTGTAAATTCCCAGATGGGTGCTTGGAATTGAACTCAGGTGCTTTGGAAGAATAGCTAGTACTCTTGACCACTGAGCCATCTCCAGAGACCATCCATCATATATATATATATATATATATATATATATATGTATGTATATATATATATAAAATAAATAAAATTCCTATTCCAAGGAATTTTAGTTGCATATATTACTAGGAGCAGATTTTATAGAATACTTTAATGAATTTGGTAGTGACTGAAAATGTCACTACATATCAGAGTTTTTTAAAAATAATTCAGCAAATTAAAAACACAAACAATACTCGGAAACATGATTCCATGAGATCATACTACAACTTTTGCTATAATCAAGTAAATCTGGAATAACTCCAATCAAGTCCTTATTGTTAATTTAAAGAAATTGAATTACACTGTAGATATGATACATGCTCCAGGAGGAATGAAATAAACACAATTTGTGTTGTCCTTAAGTGAGGTGCACTTATAAGACTATACTGAGATTTTTCTCAATGGCTATTTATAGAATGCCTACTGGAGCTCAGGCCATGCTCTATCTCCAGAGAACATGAAGGTAAGACAAAAAGCATTAGACCAAGCAAAAGAAAGAATCTGGAATAGAACAAAAAGCCAATAAAGTTCCATAATCAATCAAACAAATAAATTAACAAACATAATTACAAATTTTAAGAAGCCTGAGAAATATTTAAGAAATTCAACTTAAGAAAACAAAGGCTAGAAAAAGGATTCAAGATACACACTAAAGGAATAGAAAAACATGTTTGATAAAATTACAGTAGAAAATCCCAAATCTTGGTAAAGAAATGAACACTGAAATACAAGAGGCATTATAACTCAAAGTACCCATGACCAGCAAAGAACTTCTTCATAGTGCATTATGGTCAAAATACCAGATTACAGACCAAAGAAATAATACTTAAGGACTGTGTCTTGAATTGGTTTATAGATGTACCTTGTTGGCCTGTGCAGCCAAGCATTGCCAGAAGTGTCTCCTTGGTAAGATATGCCAAAAGTTGCTTTGAGCATGCTCAAGGGCTTTGCCACTTTAGGTTGTCAAGAGGAAAATGTAAACACTTTCTATCTCATGTCTTTCCCATAAAAAGACCACTTCACTTCTATATTGAAACGAGTCCCTAATTCCTAAAAGCTGAGTTTGGCAAGGTTTCTTTAGCATTCTCTTTTAAGAAAATGATGTACTGAGCTTAGATGTCCCCTATTGAATTATAGAGCTGGTCTTTGTTAATGCTATGCCATGAACAATATGTAGTACAAAATAGAATATTTTGACAAGGTTGTCAGAATATAAAATCTGCTTTTTAGTTCTGACCCTTAACCAATTACTGGAAACTTTGGGTTTCTATTTTATTCATTATTATAATGGCTAAATTCTTAACAAAGATAGTTTATACTTGTAACAAAGCATACAGTTGATTTTAGCAGATCTTAAGTGGTGCTGTGTACAATCTAAAGTGACTCCCAGTGAATTTCTTCTTCCTCTGGTCCAGTGTGTTTTTTGTAATAGTTTTTTTCTCCATGTAGGCAGAACATGTGGTTTGCTTTTACCCTGTAGAACTTGCTAGTTGTGATAGACATCACTCCTATGGCAATGCTGCACTATAAATATAACATGACATTATTCACACATGGATCAGACTTGGTCAGATACAAGTTGTTAAAGGTAGACTTGGATGCTTTTTTGAGTTCAGATAATTTTCTGCTTGTTTTAAGATGGCAAACTCCCATCGTGTGACCAGGCTATAGAGAGGGTCATGGCTCTAAGTGTTGCTACCAAGTGAGTTTGGCAGAAGATTCTGAGCTCCCAAAAGGAACAGAGATACCTAACACCTTGACTGCAAACTTTTTACAGAAGACCAGCTTAGCTGTTCCACAGTCATGTGTACATAGCTGCTTAATGCACGATGTTTATAAGCTGATGTATTTTATTATATAGCAGTAAAACATAAATACAAGTATTCATTCTGTTCACATGCATACACAGACTGCATTATACAGGACTTCTGTGATTTCAGGTATAATGTAGTCAGCTTATCTGTAAACTGGCTACCTCAACATCTGAGAAGTCAGGAAAGGAAGAGGATGGGAAGAGGAGAGAGGGGAGCTAAACCTCTAAGCTCACAAATTGTACCCAGCTTAAGAAAATCTCCTTTTGAGGAAAGCAATGTGAAGTGGCCTAATGCTAAGCAATTCCTGCTTCGTCTCTGTTTCTGTTGTCTTCGGCCCTTTTGTAACAGGAGATTCTAGTCCTTCCTCCAAGGCTGGTAAAGAACCTTTTCTAACCTTCTAGAGGAATTGTTGCTCCAATTCATGAATTGCAAGTAAAAAACTAATTATAGGGCTTATTATTTATACTCAGAGCAATGTTATCTTATAACAAGAGTTATTTGTGTTACATATATTACACATTTCAGCATCCCACCCCAGAAGGCCATTTGGCCCATCTTAGGCATAGTGAATTAAAAGGGAAGCTTCAGGAGAGAGGTCATCAAGGATCTACCCTGCCTAAATGCATGCTAACAACGAAAGGTGCAGGTGAACTCTACCTGCAATCTGTTCTCCAACCTTAGGGCTGCTGGAAGGGACACACGGCTTCATAGTCATGCCTGTGAATGCTCAGCCAATTTCTAACCCAACCTGTCTTTAATCTCTGTCATGTACGTTTCAGAAAAATAAATAAATAAAGCTCACCGTGTGACCAAAGACCAAAGATAAAATCTCTGGCAGTTTTTGTGTCAATGCTCTGCTTTAAGGTTATCTCTCTAAATTGGCCTCATTATGTTGTCCTTGGCTTCAGAGTGGTTCTGTCAAAACAGCTTCATCAATGGCTCATATCCTCCAAACAGAACCCAGGTACAACATTACATCACCAGAAGACTGATCGTTATATGGTCTGCCCTTGTCCATGTGCATCCCTGGTATCCATGCTAATTAAATCAAGTCAATTAGAACTCAGCCATGACCTAATGCCATGTCTTACACATCAGAAGCAGTTTGTTTACAGCAGTTAGCAGAACAGGGCAGCCAAGCTACAAAGATAATTTACGAGGCACTTTCCAAACAATGTAGATCAATTTAAAGTGAATTTGCTAAAGTGACTCATGGTAGAGCAATGAGATCAAACCTATAATAAATAGTGTCTACAAATGGAAGGGGATGAGACAAGGTTAAAAAACCCTAAGAGCATGATTTAAATACTTCAGATAGATTAATCTAATTAACAACTACTTACTGAATGCCTACTATGGACCAGGCAAGAAAAGTCACTACTTATATGAGGCTTTTATTTATTGAAGAGGGAAAATAAAAGCATTGAAAAATAAATATATGATATGTCAGAAAGTAACAAGTACTATGAAGAAAAATAATAGATGAGGTAACTTGAAGACAGGTTCAGTTGAGGCACTGGCAACTAGAGTCTATGTGCCACTATGTAGCTTAGTGTGGGCACAACAATGGTATTGTACAAATTCTAGTTTGTATTTAATGAAAACCCAGAGCCAGATATTGGGGAAAAGCTGCACTATGAGAGAGAAAGGAAACAGACCACAGTCAATTCTCACCCAGCCAACTTCTCAGGCTGAACAGGGTAAATGCTATCTTCAAGAGTCCTCTGCCTGGCTGGTCATCCTACAATATATCACCACACAATGGTTTTCATTCCATATTAAAATATAATTCAGTACTGTTATGGTTTGGTGTGATATCTTTCCCATATGCTCATCTGTGTGGTTCAAAGTAGTAGAGCTCTTTTGTAAAGTTAGGGAACCTCTAGGAGGTGGGGCTTTGCTGGAGGAAGTGGATCACTGAGGACCCAGTCCATTTCTTCCAGAATCTCTGTTTTATGACTCTTCCATGCCTATTTTGCCATGATGAAGTATATTCCCTGAAACTATGAGTTAGAATAAATCTACCTTTCTGTACATTGTTCCTGTCAGTACTGCAATGAGGAGAAAGTAACAAGCATAAGTATTTTCTAAAATATAGCTGCTGAGTCATGAAAATAGCTCCAGGTTCCAAAACCTGGCAGTTTTCTGCCAAGAAACTGCAAGTCTTATTTTTACACATAATTGCATTTTGAACACATTTTATATTACTTGATCAATAGTAAATTAAAAGAAGTCAATTAGATAGGCAAGTTTGGATGCTATAGATGGGGAATATACAGGACAGTGACTGTCAGATTTGCACTGGGGCTGCAGATACTTTTTAAATCAATCAGAGGAGATAAATAGACCATCACTGTGGCTCCAGAGGACTAACAGTGTGAACCACTGAGTATTATAATAAATATACCTACTACAAAATTTGCCAGTTTTCCAACACAGTCAGGTGGGGAAGGGTGTTGATTTTATTTTATCTGCTGGGTAAAAACAAAATTTGTTTGAGATACTCTTGGTTTTATATTCTCTCTCTTTCTCCCTCCCTTCCCCTTCCTCTCTCTCTCTCTCTCTCTCTCTCTCTCTCTCTCTCTCTCTCTCTCTCTCTCTCTCTCTCTCTCTCCCTCGCCCTCCTCTCTCTCTGTATGTGT
>PVIH01016136.1:17041-46941 GCA_004025045.1 Sigmodon hispidus | reverse complement strand
GCCTGTGTCTAGATGTCATCAGTGGGGGCCTGTGTCTAGATATCATCGGTGGGGGCCTGTGTCTAGATGTCATCGGTGGGCCCTGTGTCTAGAGTGCTCTCATAACCCCTTCTCCTCTCAAATAGTGCAGAGACACACTGTTGCCAGGCAACCCCATCTTCCAGAGACTGGGAATCAGATCTGAGGACATTTGCCCAGGGAAATCCTGGGCTGATTGAACTGTTTCCTGAGACTTTAGCTGTAAATCTAGCCTGCTGTTTTTAACTGTGAGTTTAAGTTGTAAATTTGGTCCACTGCTTCTGAGTCACACAAGAGCATGGACTGAGCAGGCCCCCTTCACTGGATTGTCTGTGCCACTGTCCCAACCCAAGCTAGAGTAGGTTTGTGTGTTGTTTCATTTTACTACATCCAGGTCTACCACAGGCCTTAGACTTCTGGCACATGTGCCTACCTGGCTCCTCTTCGACCCACAACTGTGAACAGAGCCAGTACTGAAAGTTTTAGGAACTGCTGAGTATGGACGTGTCTGAGTTTGTGCCGTGCCTACAGTGCCATTGTAGGACACTCTTTCTCCAAAGTCATGATCTTAGAGAGATGCCTATCTCAGAGGCTGAAGATGTAGCTTAATGGTGAGGAGTGCTTACTGCTCTTGCAGAAGACCTGGGTTCGATTCCCAGCACCCATACAACACAGCAGGTCACAACCACATGTAACTCCAATTCCAGGAGATCTGATGCTTCTTCTGACCTCTGTGGTGCACAGATATACCCTCAGTCGCAGAGCTCCAGTGGCGCAATCGATTAGCGCACACACTCATACCCATTTTAAAAATTAAATATTTTTTAAATGCCTTACTTGGGCTGGTAAGATAGATGGCTCAGCAGTTAAGATCACCAACTATTCTTCTAAAGGACCTGAGTTTGATTCCCAGCATCCACATGGCAGCTAACAACTGTCTGTAATTCCAAGATCTGACAACCTTACACAGTTATACATGCAGGAAAAACACCAATTCACATAAAATGAAAATAAATATTAAATGCCTTTCTTAAGACTTAGGCCCTAAGTGATAGACAATAACATTTTAGTCACCTAAGCAGGGAAACCATGCATTCAGGAGCTGAGGAGCAGCCCTCATGGTTTTTGTAACCTCTTGGTAAGTGGATATACATGGCTGCCATGGCTCAGGCTTCACCCTGCACAGCCCAGGATTAATGGGAGGGATGTTGGAATCACCTTACATCTATAGAAAATTGGATATAGGTTCAGCAATCACTAGTGATGCACACCTGTGTTGAAATCATGTACTCAATCTACCTCATTCCCAGTCCTCATCTGCCTGGCTTGAACTTGAGTGTATTCATGAAGCTTATTCTACCAAGTGCTCATTGAGTGACATGTGTCCCTGACAACCTGTCTAATATTCAGCATTCTTCATATATACTGGAGCATTTACTAGAGTTGGCAAAGCAAGGGACATGGGGTCAGGGCTTGTTTGAAATCTTCCTTGAATCTGTCTTGCTGGTGTTGAATAAGAACATCCTTGCAGCAAGCAGACTGTTGAGACCCACCCTAAAATACAGGGTAGAGTTGTGACTGGCTGTCTACCATCCACTCCATCCACTATAGAACAGACTGACTTCCTTGTGCCAACAGTCAAACAAGGACACCAGCTCACTCTTAGCCTCCGAGCAGCCATTTCTCAGCCGACATCCCCCTCTAAAGTCACCTTGCTCCTGGCAGGCTCTTGTACCTAGCAGCCCTGAGTCCTATTGCCCCTTTTAGGGTTAGGGTACCTCAAGTTTCATCTGTGCTTCTCCTAAGATTTGGTGTTTTCCATCATCTCTGAGTCTTAGACATGCTCTATACCACCAGCCTTCCCCCTTCCACTTTCCTGCTGAGGGAACAGATCTGCTCCTCTGAAAAGCCACCTATACTGTGCATCTCCCTAGGGAGTGCCCTGACTTGAAGGTCCAGCACACACATTCGAATCCTTCCCTTTGAGCCTGGGCATAAGTACTCACTGAACTTTGCCATGATTCTCCGTCATGCTAGGAATAATGTCTGTCTTTAAGATTACTGAGGAATTACATAGGATTGAGCAGCCTCCACTAAGGTCCTTGGCAAGTATGCCTTTTTCTCCTTTCATGTCTGATATTAAACTATCTGCTTCTCAGGGGTCCTGTCTTGCCTGTCTTTGTGGCACAAAATATACACCGTGTGACTTCCTAGGGACTTAAGACAGTGCCAATGTAGGGAGTATACAGGAGGAGCCCAGCAAGTCACAGGCACAAACCACACGTAGAGTGCAAGGATGAAACTTCGTATCCACATAAACTGTAGGCCCTGGTGTCATTTAGAATCTAGAAACTGAGAGAAAATATGCATAGGGACTAGATGGTATTCTCCAACCAACAAAGTTATCCAGGTACAAACCTGACTGTTTTTAGCTACTTTCCTTTAGAAATACCCATCCTCAAAAGATAAAACCTGCCAAGCATGGTGGCCATGCCTTTAATCCCAGCACATGGAAAACAGAGGCAGGTGGCTCTATAAATTCAAAGCCAGCCTAATCTACATAGTGAGTCCCAGGCCAGCCAAGATACATAGTGAGAATGATTCGGGGGGAAAAAAAGGAAAAGGAAAAACTACAAAAGATGAGATCTGTATAATGCAGCCTGTTTACTGCTAGAATTTTTTTTAACATTTGTCATGTATGTGTGTGTACACAAGTGTACCATGGTACACATGTGGCAGTCAGAGGGAATTAGTTCTCCATTCCATAATATAGGGTCTGACTTGATGGCAGCATCTCTTTATAGAGCAACAAAAGCTCCTGTAACTCCAACCTGACAGCATGGGGTATTTAGAAAACAAGCTACCTCACAAGCCCCTCTCTCTATGCTAGGGGAGCTACCTGATGCTAAGATATTTCCTGTTTCTCTTTCCTAGGAGTTTCTTTTAATAGTGTTTACACTCAAATTTGGAGAGTCTTACTTCATCTAGCTGCTGATCCCTATCCAGATGTTTCTGATTTGGCCATGAAAGTCCTCAACAGCATTGCTTACAAGGTATGTGTGTGAGAAACTGTTACTAAAGCTTTCACATTTCGGCTTCTCTTGGGACTATTCAGACAAGGAGCTCCAGGGACTTTCAGGCCTATGGTGTAGCTTAAAAACAAACAAACAAACAAACAAAAAACCTCATAGAAGCTGTGGTGGTTATGCACACCTTTAATCTCAGCATTTAGGAGGCAGAGGTTGGAGGGTCTCTGAGTTAGTGGACAGCCAGGGCTACACAAAGAAACCCTGTCTCAAAAAACCAAAATAGACAGACAGATAGACAGAACTTTGAGCAAGCATTTTGAATTTAGAGCTTCATACTATCTCCTGACCTTTACTTGGATTGTGGCTTCAGATATAAATGCTGCCATTGTTTGTCATGATCTCCGTGTCTGTATGACCTGTACTGATTTCCTCTCCTCGTCTCCAGACTCATGTTGGTGCTAACACTTGACTCACTTCTCCTGTTTAGGCCGTGGTTGGTGGTGCTGTTGCTGCCGCTGCTGCTGTTTTTCTCAGTGTTTGGGTAGAAAATGTAGTCCTCTTTGGACATTATTACTTCTTCCCATTTCTTTTTAAGAGCTCTGGGGATCTTATCTAATTCTTTCCCGTGCTCTTTCCCAGCGTTGTGGGTACTCATTGCACTCACTGAAGGGTACCCCTCCTCCCTGTACTCTGCCCTGCAGCCCCACCTCCATTCCCCACTTCCTGGATCTTGATTGTTCTGTCCCCCTTAGAGCACTGGCTGGAAGCAACTGCCCCCATGAGCTTAAATAGTTGTTTTGCATATCTCTGAGAGATCGGAGGAACCACCAGCCACTGTACATGGAGTTTCTGAAAACAGTTATTTCATCTTTTTCTAACTTTTTATTAAAGTTAGTTCAGCTTTTCATAAATGGAACAAACTAGAAGTCATTCATTATGAATAAAAATTTCCATAACTTTTTTGTAAAATTTTGAGCATGCAGAAAAGTTGCAAGGAGCATAGAGGGAAGCATCACCCTGCCTTCAGCCGACCCCATCATACTGGCGAGTTGTCCTCAAATGTCATCTACTAAGTGGAAAGGGACCAAGATCTGTGGCTTTCTCCTTCCAGTCATTGTTTATTCCCAGTGAGGTATGGGGGCCTGTGCTCATGCTGTCTGAGACCCAGCCACTCCTGTAATTGATGGCCTGTTTACTGGTGCTCTGTCTTTGACCAGAGATGTATTCTGTGTGTCTAGTAGTAACAGCCTCCCTGTGCCCAGCTTTAAAAGGCTACAGCGGTCAATCTTGTCTTTTTGTTAAAGCAGTGCTAACTACCACAGGGTACATTCTGGGGTTTACGTCTAAGGTAAGGTCACACTTATACACACCCTAAGCATAGAGTTGTTGGTCTAGGGGTGAGTTTACTGTTTTCCTGCTCAGTAATTTTGACTTCATGCCAAAGTGTGGAGCGTACCCAGCCTGGGGCAGCCTGACTTGTTGGGTCCAGACTAACTTGGCCTCCTCCAAGGGAGATATCACCCCACTCACTTCCTCTGAGCTCCACTTCCTTCATTATGTGTGACCCACTGCAGAGACGCCCACTCTCAATGAACAATCCACCCAGTCTGCCAATACCAGTTACTAGCCTAATGAAAAACTGTAGGTTTTATTGTTTAATAAAAATTAAATTAAGTTATTGCTTAAATAAATAATAAATTGATGTTTTAAATGAATAAATTATTGTTTAATAGAAAATTAGAGAGTTATTACAGTATGTATCTGTTATATACTATGGTTTGAAAGGAAGGTGGGCAAGAGGCCAACAGGAAACAAGAAGGGAGGAGAAAGGTGGAGGGTCTGGCTGCAGGAAGGACTGCCTGCCCTTGGGTGTGTGTGCATGTTGGTGTCCATGTCCCCATGCATAGTATTAATGGAGATCAGAGGATGGGGAACTTCTACCATGTGGGTCTCTCAAGCCAGCCAGTGGTGGTATACCTTTTAATTCCAGTACTGAGGAGGCCTGAGAGGCAAGTGGATGTCTGAGTTCAAGACCAGCTTCCTCTACAAAACGAGTTCCGAGACAGCCAGGCTACACAGAAAAACCCTGTGTCTAATATTCAGGTAGTAATTAAGTCTCTGTAGTTTCTGTTAAAGTGCATAGGCAGTTTCATTCCTTATCACAGTTCCCTGGCACAAAGGTATCTGGTAGGTTATTCTTTGCTCTTGGAGATATAAGGTAGCCTCCTGACCACAGCCACACTTACACAAGCTGCACAGCCTGAGATTCCACTGAGGACACTGTCACCAAGTTGAGCCCATGTCTGAAGTGTACTGATCCTGGTAAGTCGGGATTCACCTATCCGTGTTTATCTTTCAGTGCATTGATATATTTGCCCTTACAGGTACCGTGTCTGAATTATTTAACCCTGTGATCATGGTGCCTGATACTGAGTTTTACAACTCTGAGTTCAGCTCTGCAGAAACAGCATTGGTGTTAAACAGTACCTTTAAGGGTTTCAAGTGCCCAGAACTATAGGGTGCAGTTTTGACCTCCTAGACTTGGGCTTTGGGATTGTGTTTCATGAATGCATCTCTGAGCTGGGAGTGCTCATACTCTCCACGGTAAAGCAGCGTGCTTCCTGTCTATTACCTGCCGTGCATGTTAGCAAGCTACAGCCACCTCAAAAAAAAAAAAAAACACACACACACACACACACAAAAAAAAAAAAAAAACAGCCTAGCATCCTTAGAACAGTAGTCTGTGGGGAAGCCCAAACCCCCAGCAAAGGAGCATTTGGCCTGTGTCTATTCTGCTACAGTGACAGATCCCAGGGTGCACTTGCCACCAGCTGGAGGTACACCACAGCCAGGGTTGCAGAGATCAGCGTAGGCTGCCCCTGGAGGGTTTGTGTGTGTGTGTGTGTGTGCACGTGTGCGTTTTGAAAAAGCACTACTAAAGAATTCAGGAACATAAACAGTATGGAAATTCTTCTTGTGTGCCGTAATTTTAATTTTAAAAGCTGCCTACTTCTCTAGAAACTAAAGAGATTGTATTTCACTTAATAAGAAATGAACCTATTTTGCATTATTTAACTCTGATGCCAAATTTTTGCTCATCAGAGTCAAAATGGCCTTATTACTATGGAATGCCCCCTAGAATTCTACATTCAAATATAGAAGTTGCTACTAGCTATGTTGGAGAGAACCCGAGCTGCTTGACAGCTACAGCCTGATTTCAGGTTGTATTTCTACTTCTGGGAACTCTCAAACCACAGAAAGGTAGGAAGGGGAAGTAATGTCCTAAGGAGCCATCTGTGGCTTCATTAGCTCTTCCTCTGCCCTCTCCTGTACCAAGGATGGAGAATAACAGAGGAGCAACCCTAGGCATGGCTGCTCAGATGCTGGAGTCAGGACATGTAAACTCACCTAAGCATAGTGGCACTTCCTCTGGAGAACTCCAAGAGTCTCCTCACCTTCAACAGGATATGTGCAGTCCAAGCACTCTGGAAACTGAAAACTAATCCTTAGCCAAGGTAAAGTGTCATTGAGCCCAAGGAGGTGAAGACCGATTCCCAGAGGGTCATATTCCAAAGCCCCCGAGAAAGTTGTCTTGGGCTGGGGATGTGGCTGTTAGTGGGGTGCTTACCTGGCATGCCCCCCAAATCCATAGGCTCATCTCCAGAACCACATAAAGCTAGGAGTGGTTGTGCAAGCCTGTAATCCCAACACTAGGAAAATGGAGGGTGAGGAATCGAAGTTTAAAGTCATCCTCAGCCAGCTTAAGATACAAAAACTAGCTCAAATAAAAATAAAAGCATTGTTGCATTAAGCATGTTGTAGGCTAGCCTCTCGGGGTGGGAACAGGAGAGCCGTGAGCTTGAGGACATCCTGAGTGCAGAGTAAGACTCTACCTGCTAGCCAGCTTCCCATTGCCACTCAGCCCCACGTGCCCCACCTTGCTAGGCACTCTTGTTCAGGTGTGCCAATCCCAGACCAGTGAAGCTTGGTGGGGACATTCACTGCCAGGTTTCTGAGGTTAGGCTCCCTTCTGTGTTAGACCCCGACCTCCTGTGAGCGCACTTGGCCCTGAGCAAGAATGGCTCGTGGTGTGTGTTCCCGGATGGGAGCTCAGGTGTGCTCAAGAAGCATGGGCACCTCTAGCTTCTGTCTTCATCACCAGCTTCAAGTTGAGCTTCCTGAGAGTTCCTGACCTGGAGTTCAACTGAGCCAGTAGCATTTGCCTCTGAGAAGCTGCTTGGCTCTGTGGCCTCTCCTCTCCCTCTGCCTTCACCATTCTCTATATCCAGATGGGAGTAGGCATTCAATCCTTCCTGTGATTCTGTGCAGACTGCATGCCTGGTGACAGATCAGTCAGTCAAGAGTTCCCTGTCTCACAGTATGCCATCCACTTTGGTCTGTGCCCCAAGTCCAAGCTCTGTAAGTAGCTGAAAGTATTCTGTTAAGCTTGCCTGGTGGTTAGTCAGTGCATGACAGGGTCCCTGCAGAAAGGCCTGTTCCATAAGCCTCTTCTGGCCTAACACTCTCAGTCCCTGAAGCCACATCCCTAAGGGATGCTCTGGTCACTCCTCGCCTGGCCCCACACCTGCCATGGCCAGTGCTGAGGAAGCATGAGCACTGCAGTGACCCAGCCCTGCAGGCCTCTCTGCTTGCAGACTTCTGGACATGATAAAAATGAGTCTTGTTGCATCAGCCATGGGTACAGCGGGCTACTACAGCAGGCCAGCCTGGAAACCACGGCCTCCTGGCTCCCTTTCTGTCTCCTGCAGCACCCATCCCTGTGTTCTGGGCTGGGAGAGCTCCTGTCCCCATCACTTCTTGCTGTTTCTCTAGATATTCTGAGAAGGCACATTTTCAACTCAAGAGTCTGTATTTAAATTCTTTTCTCTTAAGTTATTGTGTGACTGTCAGACTAGGGGACAGAGAAGGGTTGTTTCAGAGTTGCCTTGGAACCTTGGATATCAAGCAGACGTTCGTGAAGCAGGGACACCACTCTCTCAGTTTAACAGTGACTCCGTTTGCTTCTTCTAGAAAGCCAAGTGTTGTCTGGGAAAGGGCTGTTGTCTGCATAAGCACTTCCTGTCTGGAGGTGTATTATAGGGACAGGATTCCTGACAATGAGTGAATGATTTAGACATGTTGGGCCTGGGCAGTGAACCCCCCCCCCCCCAGAGCAGAGCTCTCCCAGCTTAAGGTTCTGTGAGGCTCACTTTCTACCCTGAGCTAGAGGGCAGCCTGGCCTGCTGGTCCAAGGGGTCACAACATCACCTGGGCCTTTGTGAAGCTGTCCCAGCTTGCTGAAAAACCAGTGGATTCCATCAACCATGCAGTCTGCTCAGTTTTAAGGAGAAAGCCTGAAGCCACCTCAGCATATGGATGTTGTGGACAGACACACAGCACTGGCCTCGTGCTGCACCTCAAACTGATGGGAAATTTCCTGCGCAAAAGCTCAGGCCCTGCAAATGTGTGTGGGTGGAGTACACAGGGCTACATTTAAAGGACTGAATTGCACCTGCCCCTGAGCATAAAAACAAAAAATAGCCCAGGTCATGTCATCTTCTAGACCATTGGTTCTCAACCTGTAGGTTGTGACCCCTTTGGCAACCCTCTATCTCCAGAAGTAAGAAGTATTTATATTATAATTTATAACATTAGCAAAATTATAGTTATAAAGTAACAATGAAATAATGTTATGGCTGGGGGTCACCACAATATGAGGAGCTGTGTTAAAGGGTGCAACATCAGGAAGGTTGAGAACTACTGCCCTAGATTGTAAGTTCAGAGTAGTCACCCAACACTCTTGTGGTGAAGTCATAGACAAGACCTAGCCTTCACCCTGCCTCCACCCTACCTCACCCCTACTCTGCCAGCTCACCCCTTCCCAAGTCATTGCCTGCCCTGGAAATAAATGTATCCGTCCTCATAGTGCATGAGAATTAAGGGAAAGTGTGTGACAAGGGTTGGTGTTCTTTGTCAACGGTCACATGCTAAGTCTGTGCTCAGTCGCCAAGTTGCACCCAGTCCTGGGATATGAGGGCTTTAAGACAGTTACAAAGTCAGGAGTGGTTTGTCCTGAGGAAACTGAAATTCCGTGTGTTGTTCTACCTCTTCAGCCCCTTGGTTTTCACAGACCCCTTTGAGGAACACAGGACATTTGTGACTGCGCAGCCCAGCAGCCACATTCTGGGCTGTCTGGTGACTCAACACTCCAGTCAGACCTTCAGTGCACTGCTTAGGCCACCTCATGTCTCTGAGAGGAGAAGCCATCAGGGTGGACAGTACTAAGGACTGGCCCCAAGTGGCCGCCAGCACCTCACATCCTTGCTCCTTCTGCAGGGCTTGCTCCCCAGCCCTGAGCCTCATAGGCTGTGCTGGATTTCTAGAAGACTCAAGATCAGCACTTTGTCCTAGGTATCACCTTTGGGAAAGTCTCATCTGGGAAGCTTTTCTCATAAAAACACAAGCTTTCTCAAGCAGCCAGCGACTTCACAAGAATCTGAAGCCTCACAGCTTCAGATTGATCATTACCTCTGACCTCTGTGTCATCCCCCTTTGCTCTTGTAGGCCACAGTGAATGCCCGGCCCCAGCGAATCCTCGACACATCCTCTCTCACCCAGTCTGCCCCAGCCAGTCCGACAAACAAGGGCATGCACATCCACCAAGTGGGGTAAGTGTCTTCCAAGTTTCTCTCCACCCCGTGGGGTCTAGATGCTGTAACACTGCCGGGTCCTTGCTTTCCTCTCCCTTCTCTTAGCCCTTCTCCCACCCGTCTCCTCCTCCCTAAAGATACATGCACTTGGTGCCTCTTACCTATCCCAAGAACACTTCATTTGCATACAGCATGACAATGACAAGAAGCATTAAATGACGCCTGATTTTTATGGCCTTTGGAATTTTTTCAGAGGACCTAGGTTCTCCATGTAGGTGAGCAACAGGGTTGGCTCTACCCCATCACACCAGCTCTGGGTTATGTTATCTTGTCCTCACTGCCTCAGTCCCTTTGTGTCTAGTGAAGGATGCTTCTCAGCATCTGCCAGGGAGCATCTAAGAAGGACAGTCCCACTTAGCTTCAGCAAGTGTCAGGCTAATCAGTTGCACATTCCTGATCAGAGTGGAGACATCTCTGGGAGAGAGGGCTTGGAATATCATCTCTGCATTGTGATTCTTCAATAAAGCATGCTGTCTGCTCTTCTCACAACTGCAGAGGTTCCCCGCCAGCATCTAGCACCAGCAGCTGCAGCCTGACCAATGATGTAGCCAAGCAGACTGTCAGCCGTGACCTGCCTTCTGGGCGCCCCGGTACTGCAGGCCCCGCAGGGGCACAGTACACTCCTCACTCCCACCAGTTCCCTCGAACACGGAAGATGTTTGACAAAGGCCCTGACCAGGTACAAAGGCATGAACTACTTTGGAGCCCCACTTTCTGTGGGTCTGGTCTTCCTATAGCTACTCTTCATTAGGTCGGCTCATCTGGGCCCCCATGAGTCACCCATGTGGTTAGCACGTGGAGTTAATTTGCTTTTTCCCCTTTGTGGGTAAATAGCATTCTGTCTCCACTTGATGTGGCCTCTGCTCTGTGATGTTTGTTCTGGATGGTGTGTTTGGTTTTTTCCATAAGCATCCTTTACACAAGCAGGCACATGCTCTGCCTTTAAGCTGAAAGAATGGTTCAAGAGAGAGGAATGTGCTGCTGCCCCAGGCACCAAGAGCCACAGAGATAAGCTTCATCCCGTCAGCCTCTGTAGAGAGGGATGCTCAGGTGTCTCTCAGCAGTAGAGGGCGCCATGGCTCACTTTGCCATCTAGGAAATAGAGGGCCACAGCTTGGAGCAGTACCACACACCTGGAACCTCAGCACCCAGAGTGCTGGGGAGGGAGAAGAGCACAGAGTGGTCCTCTGCCACAGCCTTGTTCACTGGAACCTTGGTTAGAAGTTAGCAGAGGAGTGCCAGGTGCACTGGCATGAGAATGCAGTCCTGACACTCACTCACTCAGGAGCCTGAGACAGAAAGATCAGGACTTCCAAAGCCAGATTGGGCTACATAGTGAGACCCTGTCTCAAAATTCAAATCAGTATAGGAACAATGAGACTAAAGCATTTCCTCCTGGTTCTGCTTTTTCTCAAAAACCCCCAAGACCACAGATGATGCAGATGATGCCGCCGGACACAAAAGCTTCATTTGTGCCACGATACAGACTGGGTTCTGCGACTGGAGTGCCCGCTACTTTGCCCAGCCAGTCATGAAGGTGAGTCCTGAGTTCTGTGCCACAGTGGAGCCCTGGGATGTGACTTCTACAATCTTGGTGCCGGCACCTGAAGCTAGACTCCTCATGCTGCTTTCTCTGTCCTTTCTCATGTCCCTGGTGCGGGCGGACGGGCAGGCCTTGAGGTTTGATCCTTGTTCCTCAGAGTCCCTTCTTAGTGACAAAACACCCGAGTCTGTCCCCGTGTGACTCAGCTGGGGTCCGTCAGCCCATCTGTGGCCTGAGCAGCTAGACCGGGGTTTGCAGGGGTGTGGGTAGGGTGGAGCCTTACCTTTGATTTCTGTGGCATCTGTCACACCTTGTAAGCTGTTGGAGGGTGACACTGGAGTACTGTAAGTATATAGGTGTCAGCAGTTAAGACCAAAGAGCCCACTAAGCAGTGGTGGCACATGCCTTTAACCCTAGAGACAGAGGCAGGAGGATCTCTGTGGGCCACCACGGTCTACATTTTAAATTCCAGGACAACTAGGGCTACACAGAGAAACCCTATCTTAAACAGAACACTAAGCTGTGGTCTCATTGGAGGAGGCTGGATGATATACACCTTTAATCCAGACCTTGAGACTGGAGGGCACACCTTCTGTTGGAAGTAGTCACTGTGGGAACAGGTTTTGACGCCTTTTTCTCAAGCTTTACTCAGTGAGACACTCTAGCACCATGCCTGCCTGCATGCACCATGTTCTCTGCCATGATGGACTGAACCTCTGAACTGCAAGCAGGCTGGTCCTGGTGTCTCTTCACAGCAATAGTAAACCCTAACTTAGACAGAGGCACAGTCAGGTGTATCTCTGTGAATCTCCAACAACAAAATCACAGGTCAGTGGGTCAGAAGAGCTGCTGTTAAAGAGGCAGTGGTCCCCAAGTAGATCTGTGGGCTCCCTGCTACCCTTTGAAAACTGACAGACTTGACGCTGAATCCCTGTGGAAATGAGAGGAACAGAAAACAAGACAAAAGAATAAAGAAAGAAACAAGGTGGCGGCTTCATAGTTCTGATTTCTAAACTTATATGACTGCACGAATATAAGTTTTGGTATATTGCATGTGATCTGGACATGAGGACAGGTGGGTAGCAAAGCATGCCTAGTGTAGATAGCATCACTACTGTGACCATAAGCACAACTCAGAAAGAGAGACAACCCTTTAACAGATGAGCAACATGTGTTCTCTCAACTGTTAAAGGAAATAGCCTTTGTCTCTCAATCACTCACGAAAACTTTGTTTAAAAGCTTAAAACATTACATTATACCAAAGAAAACTGGATAATTTTATCATTGTTACCATTTGACTATGTAGTGTTGTAGTATCTCCCGCAGGCTCATTCACTGAGAGCCTTGGTCTCCAGCTAGTGGTACTAATTTAGAGGTTGGTAAAAACTTGTGAGGTGGGGCCTCCATGGGGAAGTAGGTCTCTGGAGTCAAACCCCGGGAAGATGTACTTGTCTGCAGACCCTGAGTCCACCTTGAGGTGAGAAGCCCTGCTGCACCATGTGCTCCCTGCTATAATGCCCTCCCTCACTACAACCCGAAAGCAATGGGACCAGGTGACACTGTGAGCCAAAATAACCATTCAGGAGTAGTCCAGGCTGGCCTCAAATTTGTAACATTCCCCTGTCTCAGCTGGGTGTCATTGTTTTCACAGCAGCTGGTCTGCCCACGACAGCAGACACTTCTGACTTTAAGGGAAAAGGGCCAAGTGTGAGTGACACAGAAATACATGTAGACTTTTTCCAATGTGAAGACAGCATCAGTCTGATACAAAAACCAGAGGCATTGTAAGAAAGCAGACTACAATCCAGTAGCCCTGAAGTCCTTAACATAGCACTAATGAGGCAAAGTGCACTCACATACTGCTGGGCATATGGGCCACCCTATGCGTGTGATGATGCAGCACTGAAATCTGTCTCCTAAGTGAGCACAGCAGGGTGAAGGAAGACAAACTGCACTTTGTCTTCAAAGTCGCAGGGAAAAAGCATCTGACAGAGCCGGCCATACATGATACAGGCTCAGAAACGAGGGATTGAAGTAAATTTCCTGTTCCTTGTGAAGGATACCCACAAAATCCTATAGTTAGCCCCATTCTGGTCATCAGAAGCCTTCCTTCAAACCAGCACAAGGTGAAGATGTCTGACTTCACCATCTAACACCCTACCAGAGGCCCTAGACTTTTGTACATCAAGGCAAACGAAGGAGTGTTTGCAGGTCGGGAATGTGAAATGAAGCTGTCTCCACTCCCAGACATCTCTCTGGATGCTTGGGAGGTCCAAGCATACAAAATGCTCTTCAGATGAGTTAAGTTCAGTAGGCTTGCCAGATACAGAGAAATGCTACAAAACCATCTACATCTCTATCAGAAGCAACTAGAAATTGAAATGTAGTTTCAGTGGCATTTTCAAATAACACTACAAAACAAAAACAACTGAGGTATAAGTCTGCTTTAAAAATGCTGAAAATTGCAAGGCCGTGGTGGCACATGCCTTTGATCCCAGCACTAAGGAGGCAGAGGCAGGCAGATCTGAGTGAGTTTGAGGCCAGCCTACAAAGTGAGTTCCAGGACAGGCAAGGTTATACTGAGAAACCTTGTCTTTAAAAAAAAAAAATGAAGATTATAATACTGTAAAAGAAATGAGAAAGATTGTATTTATAGGTAGAAAGCTCAGTGGCTTGCAGGTGCTGGGCCTCCCTAAATGACCACTTAAATCAATGCAGACCTGACCAAAGTTCTAGTAAAACTGTTTTGGCTAAATGATGAGCTTCAGATATGGAGAAAAGCAATGAAACTTCAAAAACTAGAAATTTTGCAGTAGAACAAAGCTCCAGGGCTCAGACTTCAGTTTCAAGACTGTCAAGTCAGTAATCAGGATGTGTGTGGAACAAGAGTGTAGATAGACACATAGATCAATAGGGTAGAATAGGTCCAGAGACAGCCACATGGGCAGGTCCCATTGATTTCAGCAAAGGTGTGAAAACAGTCCAGTTCAGCAAAGACATTTCAAAGAAACAGTCTTGTTCCCCACCTCACACCTTACCAACAAGTAACACAGAGTGGATTGTGTTTCTCCATGTAAAACCCAAACTATAAACCTTTGGGTTAGGCAGAGCATTTAATAAGATACAAAAACCACAAATCATACAAGGAAACAAAATGATGAATTAGACTTCATCAAATAGATACTCAGACAGCTCACATGACCATCCTCAGCTACACAGCACATTTGGACCCAGGCCAGGATAAGCAAAATTCTGTTTTGCTCAGTTTGTATTTTTGTAACTGTGATGGAACACCATGACCAAAAACAACTTGGGGGGAAAAGGGTTTAGTCAGCTTACACTTCCATATCACAGTTTACCATCAAAGGAAGTCAGGGCAGGAGCCTGGAGGCAGGAGCTGATGCAGAAGCCATGGAGGGTGCTGCTTACTGTCTTGCTCCTCATGGCGTGCTCAGCCTGCTTTCTTATTTGACCTAGGACCACCAGTCTAGGGACTATACCTACAATGGACCTACTCTTCCCCATCAATCATGAATTAAGAAAATGTCTTACAGAAGCAGTTCTCAATCTGTGGATCTCAATCCCTGTAATAAGATTTTTCCTTTGGGCCACCAGCTCACAAAAAAAAAAAAAAAAAAAAAAAAAAAAAAAAAAAAAAAAAAAAAAAAAAAAAAAAAAAAAAAAAAACCAGAGACTTAATTATGAAAGCTTGACTGATAATTTGGGCTTGTTTCTAACTAGCTCTTATAACTTAAATCAGCCCATTTCTTATAACTTAAGTTAGCCCATATCTTTTAATCTCCCTGGACCCCCTAAATAAAGGATATAATACTACTTGAGTGAACAGGAGTGCAGAGCAAGCAACTTCCCAAACTCAGAAATGACAGAGACATCTGGTTGCCTAGGCAGTCACCCAAGGTTCCTCTGCAGTGTTGAACATCCATCTTTGGCCTACAGGCCTAGAATATCTGACAGGCTTTTCTGTGAAACAGGAATCTTGAAGGACTGTCCCAGCTTGTCTTGGCAAAGTTCAGCAGTCTTATTACTTTGTGTCCTGCTTGTCCAGTTTGAACAGCATGCTGTCAGCAGTCCAGGCAAGGGCAGTTTATTGCCCAAATGGCTAACTTGCCACAATGAAAGCAAACTCTATGTGGAAGTTCTTCAGTGCCCTTCATCTTTTTATAAAGAACATTAGTGCTGCCAGTAGACATGTCTCGCTACATGTCATGAAAAGCCTTATGTTACTAAAAACATTTTAAATTCCATATTTTGTAGGCCTTTGAAGTGTTTAAAGATCACCTATCTAGAATATATCTCTGTATGATTTTTGAAACATACCTAACATGGCTATAAGTTTGATTGTTGTAGATGACTATTAACTTGTATTTCATTTTATTCTAAATAGCTTTCAAGGACTAGAACTTTACATTAAAAATACCTTAAATAAGAAATAGAGGGGGCTAGAGAGATGGCTCAGCAGTTAAGGGCACTGGCTGTTCTTCCGGAGGACCTGAGTTCGATTCCCAGCATCTACATGGCAGCTAACAACTCTCTGTCATTCCAAGATCTGACACTGTTACATAGTTATATATGCAGGCAAGACACCAATTCACATAAAATAAAAATACTTTAAAAAAAAAGAAATAGAAATACATAATACAGTATAACAAAAAACCTAAATCTGTATCAATATACAAAAATCCATACCAGTGTAAAATATTTGAGACTAGTGGGGTTTTTAGGCTGAAAGCAGATACAGTAATCTGCCCTTTGCCCTGTTTTTTCTGTGTCCCCTCTTTTCAGAATGAGATCCCTGAATCTCATCTCCGTTGTTCAGGGTTTTTTCTGATCATTACCAACAACTTGTAACCAGCCCTCCTAAATGATGACAAATATTCATAACCCACTGAATAACTAGAAACCACCCACCCTAGCTCTTGGGAATGTGGAAGTCATGTTTTCTAGACTGCTTCCTGTTGTCTGGGGGCTAAGATCTTTAGGAGACCCTGATAAAAATTAAGGTGATGGTCAAGCTCTTGGGGAGCTAGCTGTGTCTTTGGGCGATGGGAAAGTGTAGATCTTATCTGAGGCCTTATCTGTGAAGATGGACCCTCTCAGCCAACAGCCTTTAAGCTGTTCTGGATGCAGAACTCTGAGGAATCTACAACAGAGGCATTCTATTAACACAGATCACCAACTGATAAAGAAGGATATATTTATTTAGGAAGTTCAAGGAGGAAACTTACTGATAAGAGATTGAACAGTTACGTGGTTCCTGGAAAGCTGGACTAGTCCAGTGGCTGAAACCCTGTCTAAGAGCATGAGAGAGAAGGAGGAGGAAGGGACTTTCTTCCTGTGTACACCCCAACCCAATCTTAACCTGCCCTTCAACCACATCCCTAATATGGGGGCTTTTAAGCCTAAAGGCTACGCCTCTCGGTCAAGGTGATAGTCCCTGCTCTCCAGTACAGCATCTGAGAAGCTGGATCACCTGGGCCACCAGTTTTCATTGGTGTCTGGCCTCCACACAGAAGTCTGTGTGTGAATGTTCACAGTAGCTGGGAGCATAATCATTCTGTGCTGAGTAGAATTTCAGCTGTGTGGTCTGTGGATATGCCTCTCTAGAACAGGCAGAAGCACAAGGCCAGAAAACAGGTCAGTGTTTGCCAGATCCTGGGGCTAAAGGGCAGACTTAACAAGGAGAGGGGCCATGTAAACATATTAGGGATACTCAGAGTGCTCTGTCCAAATTGCTGAAAGTTACATGATCAACCACCTGCCTAATCCCAAAACCACACCTAAAGAGGGCGAACTGCTGGCATGTAAATCAAACCAACCTGACCTTAGAGAGAGGACACTTGTTTGTATGTACTATATAGGCTAGGGCTCTGGTGAGTGCTGAGGAAACCACTGCCTGTCTGGGGGATTCTGGGAAGTGTGGGAAGTAATGATAGTAGCCAGTGAGAAGCAGGAACAGAGACCCCATTCTCTCTCCATGGGAGAAAGATTTGCCCTTTCTAGTCCAGACCAGTGTTAGTCCCTTTCCTTGGGGTCCTCCCCACTTCTTCCCTGTCCCAGGCCTTTTCTTCGTCTCCATAGTAACACTCCTTGTCACACTTTGATCCTTATTAATTCCCAAGGCACCAAAAGTAAGACCTAGCCCCCTGGTCCAGACTCCTCACAAGACCTGTGTATGTGACATCCTCCCCAAGTGCCTGAGAGTCCAAGTTCCTTGTGATGAGAACAAGGCTGAGCCGTGGCTGTCAGCTCCTGTCTCAGCTGCCTGTGCCACCACAGGAGGCATCAGAGCTGCAATTGGCCTTCTGAGAAGCCAAGAGATACAGAATTGTATACATGTCATGATTGTAACTGGATGATACTGTTAAGCAGTCCATATTCCTTTAGGACAGCAATTCCCAACCTGTGGGTCACAACCATTTTAGGGTTGAATGACCCTTCACTGGGGTTGCATATCAGATATTTACATTACAATTCATAACAGTAGCAAAATTACAGTTATGAAGTAGCAGTGAAATAATTTCATGGTTGGAGGTTGCCACAACATGAAGAACTGTATTAAAGATTCCCAGTCTAAAGGATGAGAACACTACTCTAAGAGCCCTGCTTGGAGAGAAGGTCCCAAAGCCAGGCCTGGGTGTTTGTTTACCAAAAGGCCAGAGATAAATGAGTGGACAGAAAAAACAAGGGGTAATAAACAAGGAGGGGAGAGTCTGTTGGCCAGTCTCAACTGGTCCCTCTACCCTGAGAGCTGTGGACCTCCCCCCCCCCAGTGGCACCATGCCTGTACCTTCTCACGGTGTACAGCGGGTCTGCGTGAGAAGGCTCACTTCTAAGTGCTGGGTAAAAGAGAGAAACTGTGCGTGCATGTGTGTATTCGTGTGTGTGTGTGTGTGTGTGTGTGTGTGTGTGTATGTGTGTGTGTGTGTGTGTGTGTGTGGTGTGTCCGTGTGTCTGTGTGTCCCCATCCCGCCCCTGTGAGACAAGAGTCTAGGGTTGCAGCTGTCACCAGTGACAGTGCAAGTGCTAGACTGTCTGACACCCTCCAGGCTTCCATGTGCCTGCACCTCCCCGTGTGTCTCCTTGAGGTCTTGCTTGTCTCCGTTTTTGCCATTTGGGGAGATTAGGCCTGGAATCCGCCCTGGTCTGCCCCCACATGTGCAGCAGCAGCTCAGTGCAGTGTCAGGGAGCCAGAGAGCTGCACTAGGACCTGGAGTCCCGCCACTCCAGTCCCTCTTCTTGCTCCAAACCTGCTCCCAGAGAAACTGGGTTTCATTGAAGTGCATCTCTCTGCACAATCAGACCTGTCGGAAGCTGCTTCTTACTGTTGTTCCATGTCATTGGCCATTTGTCATTTCTTTTCTAATAAGCTCTGCATTGTCACAGAATGACATGGTTCTAAATTCACATTTGCTGCTGTGGGGCTATTTCTAAACAGCCATTCACAGAGGGGTGATGACATCTCCTCTGTGGCCAGGTTGGGTGTCCCTCCTGTGGCTGCTGATTTTGTTATTGTTGGTTATATTTCTTTGCAGTTTTTGAGAAGAAAAAGAAGGGTACATAGTAATAAAACACTGGAAAAGAAATACAATCCTGACTGGGGTCCTCTTTCTGATGCTGTTTTCCTGAGGAAGCAGCTATTTCCTGGCTGACCCAGACAGGTCCTCTATCTGTGCCCTCAGCCTCAAGGCAGAAGGGCCTTATCATTGATTGTCTCGGTGTTTAAAACTAACTCTTAGCTTCCCAAGAGAATTAGTCAGTGAGGTTTACCCTCTTCAGTCAGGGAGAGAAGGTATTACACCTGTGTTTACAAGTGAGTACAGCTGTCAAAGCTAGAACCTCTGCCTCTGCATGACTAGGAGGCATTTCTCTGTTGGGGAATCTCGAGACCCACCCTACAGTCCCATCTCCTTCCATCAGCAGGATCCAGACCTCCAGTACTCAGAGAGAATGTCCTTTGTTGTCTTTTTCTGAGACATGCTCCACTGTGTAGCCCAGGCTAGCCTGGAATTCACCATAGAGACCATAGTGGCCTCAAACTCATGGTACCCTACTGGCCTCTGCCCCCAAGCACTGAAATCATGGGCATGCACCACCATGCCCAGCTCAGAAATGACCATCTTCTAGTTCTTGAGTCTAATGTAGGATTTTCTGTCCTTAAAGATCCCCGAAGAGCATGACCTGGAGAGTCAGATCCGTAAGGAACGAGAGTGGCGGTTCCTGAGGAACACCAGAGTAAGAAAGCAGGCGCAGCAGGTTATTCAGAAAGGTAAGTGCTCCTCTGCCAACCACATTCAGGACCTGGCTAGTTCCCTTCAGCCCCCAGGGCACTGTGTGTGCTGCTCTTACAGACTAGCACTCTGACTGGTAGAGGCAACTGGCACAGGGAGGGAGGGCATGGGGGAAGAGAAGGCCACCTCATGGGGAGGGCTTCTTCTCAAGGACATTCCTGCTCTGAGGTCTCAGTAGAGGCTAATCCCCACTCGCTGGTGACATTCAGACAAGTATTATTTCTGCTCTTTGGCATTTCCAGAAGCACGTGCATGCGTGCGTGCATGCGTGCGTGCACATGCAGGCCCTTTCCAAGCCCTGGAAATCCACATCTCACTAACCACCCAGGATGTCCTTGAAGTGGCTACTGGCTCCATTTCTCCAAAGCTGAACAACTCTGCCCTCACTAGATGTTTCTCAGACTGACAGCATGCCATGTTTGCCCCCTTGCATGTTTTTGCTTCCAGCCTTATGGGGGAAGTGTTATTGATGAGCAGGGACAGTATGTGTACTGCAGCGGGGCCCAAGAGCAAGCCCCTGTCAGCAAATTGCTTAGAGTGTCCCAGGCCTGGAGGCCATGCAGGAAACAGGATCATCCCAAGTGCGGCAGGAATGAGACCAGCTTACCTCACCCTAAGACCAGGCCTTCATTTGCTCTCTTAAGGACTGCAGAGGAGGCGCCCACCAGGGTGCAGCTCCATGCTCTGACTGCCTGAGAACATGGAGACCACTTCCTGTCTCCAACACTAACCCAGTAGTTTTTCTCACAGGCAGCCATGACTAAGGGTCGGTGTGTTTAGTCTCAGTTTTGATCAAAGCTTCCTGTCCTCTGAAATTAAGAAAATAATGACCAGTTAGTTGTTAAATTAGGGTTGAGCCTCAAAAAAACAAGAGGGCCATGCCCGCTTCAGCCTCAGGCCTGCCTCACTGAGCCCTTCATTTCCTACACTTTGTTGCTTGTGTCCCTGGAACCATGACACAGGCCCTTGGGTGCCTGTGGTGCTGACACTGTCACTGCTCAGGCAGTGCGCAGTACCCTGTCTACCTCACTCTCCTAGGCAGTATTTCCTTAGGACCCCAGGACTCCAAGCCAGGGCAGGTTAGTTTCCTGACTGACTAGTTGGAAACTAGTTTGAAAACTAGGCCTGCACAGTTACATGGCTGGGGGCCTCTTGGTCCCAGCTGCAGAGGAAACATTGACTAGCATTTCTCTTTAGGACTGAGACATACATTCAGAACACAAAGACAGGTAGGGCTGGAGATGGCTCACTCAGTAAAGTGTTTGCCACAGAGCATGAGGACCTGAGTCTGAACCCCAGAACCCACATATAAAAAGCTAGATACTACGCTACCTCGGTGTCATTCCAGCACTGCCAAGGCAGACAGGCATTCCTGGCCAGCCAGCCAGCATAACTGGTGATCCACTGTCTCAAAAGCAAGGCAGGTGGTTCCTGAAGAGTAACACCCACAGTCGACCTCTCTCTCTCTCTCTCTCACACACACACACACACTCGCACACGCACACACGCGCACACACACACGCACACACGTCTTCTAGACACAAGTATTCTTTGTAGTCCTTATGAAAAGGACTATATGTTTATCAAAAGCACACAGGAGACGGTGCAGCAGCTCAGTGGTAGAACACACAGATAACGAGCGAGTGAGTGAGGAGGCTGGGCTTCCAGCACAAGCGTGAGGGGTGCCTGACCTGGTAGTTCATCAGGAGACTCAGCTCAGTGCTGAGTAGGCTGTAGTGCCACCTTCCAGTCACCACGTTCAGTATCTAGATCAGCACAAGCTGTTGCTTGACAGCCAGGTGTGTCCTGGAAAGGGATCAGCAAGACAGCTGGAAAACGGTCCCTATAGGTTGGATGGAGCGACTGCCAAAGTACAAGTCAGGCCCTAGGATATGGGGACTAGGAAAGACCAGAAGGTATTCTTCAAGTCCCTAATCATCACTGGCTTCCCCTCAGACATGGTAACCTGGGCCCACTGCCACACACTGCTGCTTTGCATATGTGCAAAATGCATTGGCTGCTAGAACATTTCTCATCTTCCAGGGTCAGAACTTTACCGCCCTCCCACAGTCTTCAATAACTAAGAATGAGGGTGCCCAGGTGACAGACTCACTTGTACCACTGCGGTCCAAGTGCCTGCCTCCTCTAGCAGCACCACCCCAGCCCTTTTCCTTTTACTATGTGTTCTGGGAAGAGGAACCCGAGGATAGACACTGTCTGCTGAGCAGCTTACCTTGCAGAGTGGTGTGATTCTCTCAGTGTCGCCATCCTAAAGCCCCCTGTACAGCGAGGGGCACAGACAAGGGGAAAGAGCCCAGCCCAGAGTACCAAGAGCTGGCCTGTGCCAGCACTAAACCCCACTCTCCATAGGATCACAGGAGGGCCTCCTGGCTAGGCCAGAAAGCTTTCCTCTGTCCACCCAAGAGCTAAGCTCACTGCCTAAAAAGCTGTGTGATCCCTGAAGCACCCTCCATGCAGGTATCTGGGCCAAGGCAGAAGGTGCTATCATTCCTCGATGGTGCTGCAGCTGTGAAGTGCTGTCCACTCTGAGAGGCATCACTGTCTACCACACCATGTCTACAGCTGCACAGACTCTGCATCCCTGGCTGCTTTCTAGCTCTTGAAAAGCCAGGAGGGTGTATACTTTCACTAATGTGTGGGGCCTGATAAGAAATCCTGCCCTGTGTCCTTCACCCCTGTGATTTCCTGGCTAGCTGCTTTCCAGACTAAAGACTCTGGGTCTGAACTGGGTCTTGAGTGGCAGTAGCCACACTGTTTTGTTTTTTGAATCTGAACTTCTTAGCGTTCTCTTCAGACTCAGTGAAGTTTCTCTACTCTGAATGTTGCTATGTATAGTACGAAAGCATTCATCAAAGGCATGTCAGTGCCTGGCTCAGTCAGGAGCTGCCAGACAGGGCTGAGCAGAAGCAGAGATCCAGAGTTCTGGATGCACTGGGCTAAAGCTGCCCCTTTCATCAGCGTGTATGTTCAGGGTTCCCCTGTGCTGGCTCTAATAAAAGAATGTCAACGTTGCTGTTCGTTATCTCTTACAGGCATCACCAGACTGGATGATCAGATATTTCTGAACAGGAACCCCGGCGTCCCCTCTGTGGTCAAATTTCACCCCTTCACACCATGCATAGCTGTGGCCGACAAGGATAGCATCTGGTAGGCACGGCTTCAGTTCACCCTGGTGTTTCTCCCCCCATTGCACCCTTATGAGGCCCACCCAATCCTGAACTGACCTGGGTTGCATTACTAAAGGACAGACAGGTAAGGACTGGCTCCTTGCCTGTTCTACAGAAGCAAATGGATGACAGTGGGTCCCTGAGAGAGAATGGAGTTTAAAATTTATACCCGGTTCTGACCTGGTAGAGTGAAGAAACTGTCCACTTTAGCCAGCTTATAGTTTATAAAATGTCCATAGATCTTTTTTTTCTTTTTCTCTTTCTTTTGATTTTTAAGTTGTGGTAAACTGTATGTAACAGGAAACTGACCATCTCAACCATTTATTGTCAGTGTACATGCATACTATGAAGGCCAACCCCAGCTCCACCTCTAGAATGTTCTCAATCTCCCGTACCAAAGCCACACAGTGAACACTGTCCCTCCCTCAGTGCCAGCAGCACCACCCTCTTTTTGTCTCTGAGCAGAAGCCTCTCGGGCCCTCCTCAGAGTGGAATCTGTGGTACTGGTCCTCTGACCAGCCCCTCTCACTTGGCTGTCATCATTTCCTCCTCTGGGGCCTGGTCATACTCTGCTGTAAGGATCTCCCACACCGCTCCGCTGTCAGGGTTCCTGCTTTCAGTTACCTGGGGAACATACCAGAGGTGGAATTCTGACTCAGGTCTTTCCTCGGTGACCACATGTACTCTCCCATCAGCAGTTCACAAGCTCCTCCCCTGCACTGGCCAGTTTCTGCTGATTGCAGCCACCTCATGGGTGTGCGGCAGTATCCTACTGGGGTTTTGGTTGTGTTTCCCTAGTGACTGTCTTTCGGTCACCTCTCTTATTCCTTCAAGTTTTTGGGACTGGGAGAAAGGAGAGAAGCTGGACTATTTCCACAATGGCAACCCTCGGTACACCAGGGTCACGGCCATGGAGTATCTGAATGGCCAGGACTGCTCCTTGCTGCTGACAGCCACAGGTAAGCAGGACTGGGTGGCCCTCGGCCTGCGGGACATTGTTTTTGTGTTTGACCCTTTTCACCAAGCACTGCTCACAGGGCTCCCATCATCCTCAAATGTGATGTTTGTAAGGGGAAGGGCTTGAATACAAGGCTCTCGGATCATCTTTTCACCAATCACCCTGATCCTTCCATGCCCTGAAAATAACCTCCTACTCTGCAAGGGAGGACATCCTAGGCCACAAGTCCACAAGGGCCGGTGCTTCCCCCAGGCTTTGGCACCGTCAGCTCCCCGCTTCCGTCACAGTGAAGACCCCCAGCCAGGTCTGTCCTTCTCCCTGCAGGTGGGTGAGGAGGGAGACTGAGTAGCAGGAACCACTCTCACTGTTTTCTTGTTTGTCTTTTTTCACCTGAAATATCTTAATTTCCCGCTCATCTTTAAACAAGGGCCTTGAGTCACTTTCCCTGGGTTGACAGTTGATTTATTTTTGTTGTTAATTTGTGTTGTGTCCCTTTGGTTAAGACAGGTCTCATAGAGCCCAGTCCAGCCACAAGTTCACTGTATCACTAAGGATGACCTTGAACTCCTGATCCTCCTTGCCTCTGTTTCCCAAATTCTGGAGTTAAAGCTGAGTGTTGCTCTACCCCATGCTAGACAGTGCTGTGACCTGAACTCTGGGCCTGGACTTGGTGTCTTTACCACTGAGACCACTGATAATTCGCATGTCTTGAGCATGACTTATGAATATATGGCTCATTGTTCACACTTCAAAGGAGACCCTGACATCCCTACAGAATAGCCCTGAGTGATGCAGTGATACTTAGAGGAAGGACACAGCAGGCTGACACATCCGTATCCACTAGTAGGGAAGGACAGTGAGTGGGCACTGGCTTCCTGCACATGCTCCCAGAGAGCTAGCTGGTCACAGCCTCAGTTGTGCTTATCCAGATCACTCAGTGTGCAGATACTCAACAGTCACCAGAACCAGAGCCAGGAGATCCTGCCATTCTATGGTCACTGAAAGGGTCGCTTGTTGGAGACCAGTGTCTGCTGAGATGCTTGGAGTCTGGGCTCTTCAGGCTTGACAGAGCTCACCTTGTCTTTGCAGACATTTTAGTACCTGTTCCCTATTGGTGCAGACTGCCTGTGCCCCAAGGCATTGCTGCTTACACCCAAGTACTCAGTTCAGTGTCAGCACATTTGGTGTCAGTCAGGATGTTGAGCAGGAGTGCCTCCATCTTGTTTTCTCGTTGTAAGTGTTCACCACACTGACAGAGTACCCATCTCCTTTTTTAGTGAGGATGTATGACCCTAAAAGTCATTATCTAGCAGTGTCACCTCAGGACCAAAGCCAGTCCTCTGACCCACAGCTTCAGAACTGTCCAGGAGTGACCTATGCAGCACAGTGGAGTTAGGGACCCTCAAGGCACAGCTAAGCCTTCAAGCAAAGTCAGGGTGAGATTGAGATTCTCAAGGTACCAAAGGGAGGAAGTAGAGAGAAAAGGAAGAGGGCTGGAGAGACGGCTCAGAGGTTAAGAGCACTGACTGTTCTTCCAGAGGACCTGAGTTCAATTCCCAGCAAAACCACATGGTGGCTCACAGCCATCTATGATGACATCTGGTGCCCTCTTCTTTATACTGTATACATAATAAATTAAAAAAAAGAGAGAGAGAGAGAGAAAAGGAAGAAAATGGAGGGGACAGGCATCAAAGTGGCTGAAGTCCTCTAGAGTCATCCCTTCAAGGGAGAAACTACAGAAGGGCCTCCGTCTAAGCCTCTGAAAGCAGAGAAGATGGGGTCTCCTGTGTTTCAGTCTGCAGAGCCGAGCAACTGTCCTCTCTAACCTTGGTCAGCCTGATAGGTGTGCAGAACACCAAGGGCAGCGTGCACAGGAGTGAGTGAAGACCCCATTCACCCAGCATCTCTGTCTCAAAGAGAGGGTGGTCATTCTGCTGGCTCCGAGGAGAAATGGTCGTACAGCCAAGCTACTGACTTGTGGCCTGCGGTTTCTAGTGCTGGGATCTGTTATGGCCCCCATCTCCCTTTACAGCTGACTTTTACTGGTTGCTCACATTAGAACAGCAGGACTAGGCATCCAAAACACTGCACTTGTGTCTTAGAGACAAGGGTGGGGCACACCTCCAGGGCATAGAGTCACGGTGCTTTCTCCTTCCCTAGATGATGGCGCCATCAGGGTCTGGAAAAATTTTGCTGATTTGGAAAAGAATCCAGAGATGGTTACTGCATGGCAGGGGCTCTCAGACATGCTCCCAACAACACGAGGTGGGTCAAGTACTTAGACATTTGCTAATAGCACAAGGTAGGTCTTTGGCTCCTCAGGAGAAGACCATCTAAAACTCTGAGTCTCCAAAATCATCCAGTGGTCTCCCCCAGAAACCTCAAGAGTAGGTAACCCTCAAGGATTCTAATGCTCTGACTTGTTCTTAATTTGGCCAAGTTAAAGGCAGCACTGCAGGTAGCCAAGTGTGTCTTGAAAAAGTGTTGCTGCTGGCTGAGCATGAGGGCCGGCTTAGTATCCTCCTTATGCTGGCTGTGTGCATTACTGGGCCCACTGAGTGGTCACCTTCCCCTGGGGGGAGAAGTCCAGCTTCACTCAAGCTGCTAGGCTGGGAAAGGAGAAGGGAGCCTGAGTGAGCCAAGGTCATGCTTCAGGAGGTGTCGTCTGTGGCCATGTGCCTCCTGCAGCGTGAGGACCAGGGGTGAACTAGCTCCTGCCCCATAGTTTCTACTGAGCTAACATCCCATAGCCACCTGCACAGTCCCTACCAGAGGACTTGAGCATTAATGCTTTTTTGCTTCGGGTACAGAAGCGTACGTGTTTTATAAATACTCTGCTCTGCTGGAGGTCCTTGTCCATGTAGACAGTGACCTTTGGAGAAATCCCAAGAGCTGCATCAAGTTGCCCAGTAGCATCCTCCTGCCTCAGTCCCTTCGTAGCTGGGATGATGGACGTGTGACTGCACCTAGATACCTGACAGCTGCTTTCACTGTGTCTCTGTGCTCTTCATCTCCATCTCTGTGGTCAGGACACTCTCGTCAGTGGCAGGGGCACAGGTTGCCCATAACCTGTAAAGAAGCCCTGCTTTTCCTAAGGGAACTAGGACCATGATGTTCTGACTTGGCCTGGAGGCCACTGAAAGGTGACATGCTATTTGTGCCTCAGAATTGCAAAAGGTGTATTTGGTGGACAGAGATTTTGAGTCCCATGATTCAGTGCCAATGGATGGGTGGAGTGTGTGAGGTCCTGGGAAGCACAGCCCTCATCTTAACATTATTGCACCAGCCTGGCCTTACATGAGTAAGGGGGATGGATGCCCAGGGTGAGGATGCCCCCATCTTGTCTGAGTCACTGTTTGTTATAGTGACCCACTGTGTTTCCTCAGGAGCTGGGATGGTGGTCGACTGGGAACAAGAAACTGGCCTCCTCATGAGCTCAGGGGACGTGCGCATTGTCCGAATCTGGGACACTGACCGTGAGACAAAAGTGCAGGTAACTATTCCGGGCCCTACGCTTCACAGTGCCAGACTTCCCACACTCCCACTCCACAAGACAGATCTCATCTCTGTCACAGAGAACCAGGACCTGTGGCCTCCAGGTAAGCACTGTCGGTCTGTCTACAGGGAGATAGATGGGAGATGGCATCTTGCTGCCAGGCAAGAAGCTAATTACCTCTGGATGTACAATGATTTGTGGCACTTTGACCTGCATTACAGCTTAATTAAGCTTGTGCTAATCCAAATTATTTCTAAATATTGTTTTCTTCTTGCAAGTTAGGAAATATCAGAAATCGGTTGGATGAAAATCTTAAATGAAAACGATTGTTTGACTGGCTGCATCTTTTCTTACCCTGTGGTGCTGGACACAGAAGGCAGAGCTTCCTGTATGCTAGGCACCTCCCCAAGCTGCTGCTGAGCTAGAACTCAGCCCCTTACTTAAATCATCTTTTATTTTCAAGATTGATTTTGAGACATAATATTTCTGTGTAGACCAGTCTGGCTCCAAATTATAGAGTGTGTTGGTTTTACCTCAGATACCTGGGCTTCCTTGCTAGAGTCCAGTTGCATCTACCTCCTTTGGATCCAATACAAGATCACTGATACTATAAGGGCTTCACTTAGGTAGCTGAGGGATGTCTATCTTCCCAGTGCCCAGAGAGCCACCAAGCAGTGCCTGGCCCTGATCAGCATCCTATGACCTGCCCTGCCAAAGCAGGAGTATGGCCAGCTGAGGACATTTCTGCAGAGCAAAGGGGCAGAGATGGGCAGGGATGACCAGATCTGCCAGGACTCCTGCTAGAGCCCCATAGCACCTCAAGCCCACGGTGCAACCAAACAGTTAAAGTAAAACACTGTCTTTCAGGGTCCCTGTCCACACGGGAGACAGTCAGTCCTGATTGTTTCCACTTTTGGGGGGAGGGGGACCCTGCAGGTGTGGTGCCTCCTTGGGTGTCATTGTGTCAGCTGCAGAAGAGGGAGCATGACTCCTTCACAACTGTCCCATTCATACCCCCCCATTCCCATGGGTTCCTCTCAGGCTTGCCCCATCTGATTAGGAAGCACTTTCCCCTCTGAGGCCCATTTCAGCTCCCGGTCCTCACCTCACACCCCACACCCCCCTACCCCCACCGCCCTTCTGCAGTATTTATGGCACCAAGGGGAGCACAGAAGCAGTTTCTCAGCTCTTTCCTGACTAATTAGGGGTTCGAAGAGAGAGCTAACGAGGCTCCCTCCCTGCCAAAATGTGCTTCGTCGTTCTTTTCAGG
Source organism: Sigmodon hispidus (assembly GCA_004025045.1). Classification (NCBI taxonomy): domain Eukaryota; kingdom Metazoa; phylum Chordata; class Mammalia; order Rodentia; family Cricetidae; genus Sigmodon; species Sigmodon hispidus. Next base: position 18,420 of record PVIH01016136.1, on the reverse strand, counting down.
AAAGGGAGATGTTTCTGGAAAGTTTAATTGGCACTAAGGGCCCGGCATTCCCACAGTTGCCTTCCAGGCTGTGCCCAGACACAGGCTCACAGGCTCTGCTCAGCCTGGCCTGTACTCAAACACTCTAGGAGATCAGGGCATACCGGATGTCCTGTAGCCCCGCCCTATCCTTGACCCAGTTCTTCTGGACTGTGATGCCTTGTGGGTAGAGACCTGTTTCTCAGCCTGAATGAAATGGATATGTCCACAAAAGATGCTGCAGCCAGCTGGACGCACGCCCCTCCTCACTGCTCTGTCTTTGGGCTTAGGACATTCCCACGGGTGCTGACAGCTGTGTGACAAGTCTGTCCTGTGATTCCCATCGCTCACTCATTGTGGCTGGCCTGGGCGACGGCTCCATCAGAGTCTACGACAGGAGGATGGCACTCAGTGAATGGTAACTGCCATACTTCCTCTCTCCTCAGTGCTGTCCAAACTCCTTGCATGTGGCAGAGGCCACCCGACTGCCAGCAAAGGGCCCCCATTTCCCTGTCAGTGCCAAGTGTCTCTAGCACTTTACAGTGGAGCTCTGATGTCAGGCAAGAAGACAGCACCTGGGGCCACAGAGAGGTCTCGGTGGGGTCAGCCTCTGCCTACCCTTCACTGCCTGGCACTTCACTGTCTTCATTCTCCGTCCTTGCCTGGCATCCAGTTGTCTCATAGTCCTGTGTCCTGCCTCTCAGAGAAGACTTCTTCAAGCTGACCGTCCCTACAGAGACAAAGGAGCAGAACAGCCTTCTCGTTAAACTCTGTCTAAGGCCGGGCTACTAGGCTACCCTCAACCCCAGATGGCACCCAGACTTGAAGGCCAGACTGGGGCACTGGAGTAGACAGATGGGGGGTAACCTCAGTACAGCCCAGCTGGTGCTCCACCTGAGTATCTTCCTGAGGCTCTGTCAGGCTCACACGTGCTCCTCCTAACCCTCCCTGAAATTCCCTGAGCAATGCTGGGGAGAGAAAGTGGGCTGGGCCAGTCCTGACCACACCTTCCTCCTTTAGCCGAGTCATGACCTACCGAGAGCACACGGCATGGGTGGTAAAGGCCTACCTGCAGAAGCACCCTGAGGGCCACATCGTGAGTGTGAGGTAAGGAGCGCAATATGCATACGACATTTGCTGCAAAACCATTATTTTCCCTCCATTAAAAATGGGTCCTTGATATTTAAACAGCTAGGGACTGTGGCATTTCAGGGCAGTAATTGACTCTGCTCTGTGACTGGCCAGAAAAGTCAGAGTTCAGAGCAAGAGTGTGTGTGTGTCTGTGTGCTTGGGGGGCTGTCTGTGTGTGTGTCTGTGTGCGTGTGGGGGGGTGTCTGTGTGTGTGTCTGTGCGTGGGGGGG